>PVIH01022777.1:0-26371 GCA_004025045.1 Sigmodon hispidus | reverse complement strand
TAAAAAAAAAAAAAAAAAAAAAAAAAAAAAAAAAAAAAAAAAAAAAAAAAAAAAAAAAGTAGCTCTCCCATACACTAAAGACAAAGAGGCTGAAGAGAAAAAAGGGAAATGTCACCCTTTATAATAGCTGCAAATAGCATTCAGTACCTTGGGGTAACTATAACCAAAGAAGTAACAGATCTGTTTGACAAAAAAACTTTAAATAACTAAAGAAAGAAATTGAAGAGGATATCAGAAAACAGAAAGACCTCCCATGCTCCTGGATAGATAAGATTAACATAGTAGAAATAGCAATCTTACCAAAAGCAATCTACAGATTCAATGCAATTCCCAGCAAAATCCCATCACAATTTTTTACAGACCTTGAAAGAACAATACTCAATTTTATTTGGAATAACAGAAAAGCCAGGATTGCTAAAACTATTTTGCTCAACAAAAGAACCTCAGGAGACATTACCATTCCCGACTTCAAGTTCTACTATAGACCTACAGTGTTAAAAACAGCCTGGTACAGGCATAAAAACAGACTTGTGGATCAATGGTATCAAATTGAAGACCTCAACATTCACCCACATACCTATGACTACCTGATTTTCGACAAAGAGGTAAAAAATATTCAATGGAAAAAGATGGTATTTTCAACATATTGTGTTGACATACCTGGGTAGCAGTATGCAGAAAAATGCAAATAGATCCAAGCCTAGCACAATGCACAAAACTCAAATCAAAGTGGATCAAAGACCGCAACATGAAACCATCTACACTGAACTTGATATAAAAGAAAGTAGTAAATACCCTCCAATGCATTGGCACAGGTGACCACTTCCTAAATATAACATCAGTAGCACAGACACTAAGACCAACAATCAGTAAGTGGAATCTCCTGAAACTGAGAAGTTTCTGAAAGACAAAGGACACAATAAGACATAACGACTGCCTACAGAATGGAAAAAGATTTTCACCAACCCTACAAGTGACAGAGGACTGACCTCTAAAATATATAGAGAAAACTCAAGAAACTAGGGCCCAAAACCCTGAATAACCCAATCAAAAATGGGGTTTAGAACAAAAAAGGAAATTCTCAGCAGAAGAATTAAGAATGGCTGAAAGGCACTTGAAAAAGTGCTCAACATCTTTAGCTATCAGAGAAATGCAAATCAAAACAACTTTGAGATACTACTTGACACCTGTTAGATTGGCTAAGATCAAAACCACAAATGACAGCCTATGCTGGGGAGGATGCAGAGCAAGGGGAACACTCCTCCATTGTTGGTGGGAGTGTAAACTTGTTCAGCCACTCTGGAAGGCAGTATGGCGGTTTCTCAGAAAACTGAGAATCAATCTCCCCAAGTATCCAGTAATACCACTATTGGGCATGTACCCTAAAGATGCACATTCACATCCCAAAAGCAATAGCTCAACTATGTTCATAGCAGCATTATTAATAATAGCAAGAACCTGGAAACAACCTAGATGCCCCTCAACTGAGGAATGGATTAGCAAACTGTGGCACATCTACACAATGGAGTACTACTCAGCAGCAAGAAAAAAATGATATCCTAAAATTTGTAGGCAAATGGATGGATTTGGAGAATATCCTCCTGAGCAAGGTCTCACAGACCCAGAAGGATAAGCAGGGGATGTACTCACTGATTAGTGGATTTTAAGCAAAAACATTCTAATTTTCATTGAAAGATGATGGGTGAATAAAGTGATTTAAAACATGCACATACACAAAACAAAACTTTTGGTTTTTCTGTAGAAGGATTGCTTAGCAGAAATTTGTGATGGCCATAGTATATCTGTGGGCATTAGCTGTGACCTACTGTGTTTTCTGTATCTGTAGCTGAGCCTAACCTGGCTTGAAAATCTTTAGATTTTATTTTTTATGTTGCATGTATTTTAGAGAAAAGAGAAATTTTATTACTATATGGGTTTTTTGTTATCTATTCTGAATGTTTTGCTTCTTTATATAATGTTTGATGTTGATTTTCAAAAAACAATAAAAAAGAAATTTCGAAAAGCTATTTTGATAAACTACAAAGCAGAGAAGACACCACATGTAGACAAACCTTGGAGAAGTCTATATGACCTTGATCAAGTTGCAGCTATTATTACTTGGGCCAAAGGGAGCACTTTTCCCATAGTTTAGCATAGAGTCTGTGGTTGGCATAATGCAAAGTTTGTGACTGATCCTTCTGCAACACCTGTGAATGAAGAACATGGAATTTGAGCTATATCTGGGCTCCTTACATCCTATGCATTTGCATATCACATCCTTTCTGTTACAACCATAACTTTGAGTTCCTGCTTGAAAGCAGTAGAGAGAACCGTGTACCTCATGGCCTTATAACATTAGATACAGTAAAAGGCTTACCTGGAGTGGTATTCTCATGATCATTGTCACAGGTAGAGCATGCTATGACTCTAGCATAGAAGATGGTAGCAGCTGAAGAATTCCAGAGAGCAGCTGGGTCAGACTAGGACACAGAGGCCACTGAGATAATAGGGGGTATCAGAAGGTGAAGGAGATAGTCAACTGAGTCTATGGAAGCTTTGAAGACTCAAAGACTGCAGATTCTGATAACTGAAGGGATTCCAGAAGTTGTCATGCCCAAAGAACTGAGGTCTAGACATTCAAGACCCAAGAATTAAGCATCAGCCATTGTTAGGAGCAGAGCATCCAAAGACTTAGGGACTAAAAGTCAGCACATTGCCCATGACCTTCTGCAAGGGCTTCAGTTCATCATTCTGTAATTTACATGACATCAAAATGTGCTCCAGAAAGACATTAATTATTATTTTCCAATTATACATAATATAAAACATTCAAAAGTCAAAAACAGAAATGAGAATCAATGAAAAGACCCAAACAAGAAGAGGATACCTTCAACTTAGGTAGGAAATAAAAGTAAGGCTGGAGAGATGGCTTAGTGGTTAAGAGCACTGGAATCTCTTCTGGAAAACCTGACTTATTTCCTGGCATTCATAGGCATCTCACAAGCACCTGTAACTACAATTCCAGGAAATGTGATGCCCTCTTCCAGCCTATGCAAGACTGAACCCCCTTGGTACATGTACTGTAGACTTTTACAGCTATCATTTATAAAAATCAAGAAAAAACAAACAAGTTACTTGAAAGTTTTGTACTTTACCAAGATTCTTGGGCCCCGGAAATACTAATTCCAAGTGATTAACGTTGAGACATTTCATAATAAAACTTTCTGATTTCAAAGCCAAAGAAAAACTTCTTGAGGCCTCTGGCAGAAGATCAAGTAGTGTCTAAAGATCAAAGGGTTGTACTGACAAGCAGTTTCTGAAAGGAACACACAAAGGGAGGTGAAGGAAGACAGCCTTTAAAAAGCATCAAGACTGGTGGGAGGCAGCTGTCAACATCTGGAAATGAAGAAGTTCGAAAGCTTCTAGTCCTCTACGAGAAAGGGAGGAAAGTGAGCTTGGTGTGGCACAAAGCTGGACCAACTCAAGAAAGAAAGTTGGGGTTTCATAGATAATTAACTGTTATCTATTAAATTAACTTTTATTAATAGAGCCCTCATTCTAAATTCGTAGAAACAAATGGGGAGAATGCCCCAATGTTCCTAATGGTGCCATTTTACCTAATACTTAAAGGAGGGATGATGGAATGAAACCTGCTATAGGCAAATGATGCTCTTAAGAGGAACAATGATAAATGTGACGTGTTGATGTAAAACATAAGATGCATAGACTCGGGACTACTATGGCTCCGTTCATGAAGGTGTTCGCTGCCAATCATAATGGCCTGAGTTTAATCCCCAAGTCTCACGTGGTAGAAAGAAGTAGCTCCTCCAAGTTCTCTTGTGATGTCTGCGTGACCTCTGTAGTGGGTGTGCCCATCCATTTCCATGACTGATAAAGCTAGTGTAATATTCTGCATTTTTTAAAAAGCCTTTTTGCAATTTGAGGAGAGGCAGAAGCACACCACTGTTCAGCCCCTTCTTGGAGGTTTGAAGACTGAAGGAAGACTTGGAGAGATTAAGAGATCCTCTGCTTTGAGCACGGGTGTGCTCAGTCATCCAAGAACTGTGTGCCTCAAATGAGCTCCTTTTGCTGGCATATATGAGACCTGCATGGATTGAAGACAAGCACAGCACTGCTGCTCATCCATATCATTTACTTCACAGGGATAAGAAAGCCAGGAAACCTTTGGCAAGACAGGCTGACTTTTCTACTTTAGGTTTATCCCAAACCTCCAGTGGTTGACGGAAGAATGTAGCTCAGTAGTAGAGGGCTTGCCTAAGAGGTGCATAGCCTTATGATCAGTTGTTCATCTCTCAGTCCCTCTGTCTCTGTCTCTCTGTATCTCTCTGTCTCTGTCTCTGTTTCTTTCTCTCTCTCTCTCTCTCTCTCTCTCTCACACACACACCACACACACACACACACACACACACACACACACACACACACACACACACACACACGGTCCCAGTTCAGTTGGTACCTTGCTCATCAAGCTCACAGGAAGCCCTGGGGTTGATTCTCGGCACTGTGTAAACTGAATGTTCAAAAAATACCTGTATCCCCAGCAATCCAAAGATGAAGAGAGGAGGATTAGAAGTTCAAGGTCATCTCCAGCTACATAGGAAATTCAAGGCCAGCCAGGAATACACAATAATTTTGTGAGGGAACAAGGCAAGGAGTAGAGGGAATATAGGAATGAGCTGATATATAATATAAATACAATACACAAATATGAAACTATGTATAAACATATAGATCTTAACGGATAAAACAACTCTAAGCAGCAATGTAAACACCCTGAATTTCTCTAAACCCTTGTGCTGGAACCCTTATTTAAGATATCAGAAAATCTGTTCCTTCAGGCACACTTGCCATAGCCAGTTCTATGACTGACTCACAACTGACTCTATAAATAACTCCTTGGTAGTCAGAACCTGAGGGGTAGGAAATATGAGGCAAGGAACAGTGAGTGGGGAGTCTTTCTGGAAGCCATGCTTGGGGCCCCGAGTCCTGCTGCAGAGCGGCTGGAGCAGGACAGGACAGCAAATATTAAGGCTGCTCCTATCCTGACTGACATCCAGCTGAGCGTCACCCCTCCCACATCAGTGGGGCAAGGTTAGCTCCTCTTACTGCCTGAGTGAAGAACCTTCACAGCTCAGCTACCTGCCTCTTCTGTCCTTTGTCACCATCATTCTGCTTTTATGACTTTGCCTATGTCTCTCCACCCTCCCTTAAATCTTTACAAAATAAGGCTCTCAGTTTGTCTATGTGGCACCTCTGAGCATAATTTTCCACAAGGCTACAAATCACCTTCCAAGAGTAAAAATGTATATGCAGGTAAGTGTTTCCTGCAGTGATGAAATCTGCGGGTTATAAGGTATGAACAAGACTCCCCATGTCATCACAGAGGTCTCATTAGTGGGGCCTGACCTGTATGCATTCTGTCTTCAGTTTAGGCTTTCTCATAATAAATGCCTTGTTTCTTCATACTTTCATTCTGTCATTTGTTCTCAAGAAGAGCTTATAAAATGTATCCCCAAGAGATATAGGACTGGACATGTCTGAAGTCTCTCCAGAGCCACCTGAGATGCAGTAAGAGATCCACTTGTTTAGGTAGGAGAAGAAGGCTGTGTTAAAAATTGATGGTTCTTGGGTCAGGTGACACCACGCATATATTTCATTGTTCAGACTAGTCACAACTCCCTGTCTGAAAGTAAGCACCAGTACTATTCAAAATTTGTGATTTGTCCACTTGCTGGCCCCAAAGTGTGTATATCAGTTTCTTGTGCTGTATGCTAAGGAGAAAAAGTGTGTATGTGTGTTCAGGGTATGTAAATTCAGATCTTCATACTTACATGTTAAGCACTTAACTATTTGAATAACACTACAGTCTCAATGTCTAATAATCTCTTATAAAATAATGGAAATTTTATGTCTAGTTTATAAACAGGGAAATTGTGAATCAGAAATTATAATATGTTCACAGTCATATAGCAGAGCCATGATCCATCCATACCAAGGTATGTGACCAGAGTTAGACCATGGGAATAACATAGTAGACAGTACTCTTTTAGTGTAAGTGTGTCTGTGTTGTCCTGTGGAACATCACACAATCCTTTTCTCATCAGACTTAATGGACCCTGAAACACTGGACAAAGATGGTCTTCAGTGGTCATGAACATCCTACTGCATAGAGGATACCCAGTCCTGTTGCTCACTCTCCCAAGCCTTTATGCTGCCGAAACACTATGGGCCTCTGTGTCATCCTAGAATTGTTCAATAGAGGTCAATGACATCACTAAAATGGCTGTCCTTGTCACTCACTATTGACAACTCCACCTTAATTCTAGGTCTATACATTAGGTTGAATACACTAGAATGTAGATCCCATGGCATGGACTATAAGCTCTCACCCAAGAAAGCTTGACATGGCATGACATACATCATGCAGAAATCCCCTTCCAATCTTGCAGCTCACCACTAAACCCACTAAGACAGAATCTGACAGACTTAACTTAGAGCAATACTTATTCCAGACGATAGCCACAGAGTTCAAGATTCTGTTGCTCAGTCATGTCATTGGTATCACCATAACCTATGAGAGGTATTTATTTAAATGTCCAAAAAATATGAAGACTGTCCAGGATGTTTCCAGAATGTTAAACAAATGGTCTTAACAATAATGTCAACTTGCCACATCCCCCAACGCACTCAGTATGAGCTTGGTACTGCAGGGATAAGATGGCCAACTCCCAGAGACAGGAAATCATTCAAAGTCACTAACTGATGGAGCTGAAGAGCTTAATTTGAATCTAGCTGCACTTTTAAATCATGATATCTGTCCTGGGAGAGTTATTGTCACTGGCCTGGAAAGTGACCAATGACTCCTTCCTCTTACCCTGAGCTTTGACTCACATGTGGGACTCTCTGGATATCATGGCCCTGCAGGGTGCATTCAGCTCAAAGCTGAGTGTTGCCTTGTGCTATAACTTCCTGTGTCTCTAGCTCTGACCTTTCATATTCCACTCCACCCTAGATCCCAGGACAGTGTGCCAAGTGCTCTACAGACATAAGTCACAGTCCAGAGAAGTGTGTCACCTCCTTGCCTGGGCTATAGGAGGGCACTGAGTTTGTTCGTACATAGTGTGCAAGGTAGAAACACAGCGTGAGTGCAGACATCTAATCTCAGATCAGGTTTCTACTTGGATGGGGCATGGCTTTGGCTATAGCTTCAAAAGCCTCCTACGATTCCTCCAGGGCTTTCTCCATCATCTTCTCATATACACACAGCATTTTATAGGTGAGTCTGCAATTGCTCAGGTTCTAGCTAGACCAGATGCTATTTCTCAGCACTAATATTTGGGTCAGTATTGAAGGGCACAGTGAGAATACCCTCCCAGCCCCTGAATTAGATACAAACCACACCCAAACACCTGCTTCTACAGAGATCCTGTATTAAATGGAAAACAATAGTTAAAGTGGCTGCTTTGTGACTTGGGCAGAAAACAGCAACAAATGATGTTGCAGGTATCATTTTCCTTTTAATTAAAAAAAATTCTCGTACCCACTACTACTTCCCCTATCACCCATTCTCCTAAACCTCTTCCAGCCTCTCCTCTCCCCCACCTCCCCTCTTTACTCCCCAGAGAGGGCAAGGAATCCTAAGGTGACTCAGTTTGGTCTGGCATATCCAGTTGAGGTAGGACCGAGTCCCTCCCCCAAGTATCAAGACTGAGAAAGGTGTTTTCCCCGCTAGGCATGGGCTTTAAGAAGCCAGTTCATGCACCCAGGATAGACTCTGGTTTATCCTGGCAAGAGGCTCCAGAAACTGTCCACACCTTTCAACTGTCATCTACATTCAGAGGGTTCAGATCCATTCCATGAAGGTTCATCGGCTGTCATTTCAGAGTCTGAAATTTTCCAACAGCACAGGACAGTTTAATCCTTAGGTCCCCCCATCATGACCCTGATCCATCCACTCATGCAATCTCTCTTCCCTCTCTTCAGCAGAACCAGCGGCTCAGCCTGGTGTTTCGCTATGAATCTCTGCATCTGCCTCCATCAGTTGCTGGATGAAGGTTCTATGATGGTGTCATTCTTAAGAAGAGGAAAAGGGAGGTCTGTGTTGGGATGGGGCGATGAAGGAGATAAAGATGAGGTAGAAAGAGAAGGGAACACAGGAAAGGGGACAGGGATATTTGTCCTGGAGGGACAGAGGACTGCCTCTGGATAGAGGGGAGACAGATATGTCACATAGGCAAATGGAAGTTTATAAAGGTAAAATGGGAAACCCCATGTTAGGATAAGATATTTGTATTTTAATTGGGCATGTTAATTAGATGAACTAAAGGGGCTACTGATTGCTGGACTTCGGTTGTCAGCCTCAGGAGGAAGTAGCCAAATAAGGGAATAGACTTTAGTTGCTAGCTTTAGGGATGTAATCTAACAGATTTTAGCAAGGCAGAAAGAATGGGGAGAAGGGCAAAGCCTGCCAGAGCCACATGTTCTGGTGGCCTAGTGTTCCTTCAAGTATTTTTTCTTACACCTTGCATAAAGCAACTGTTTTATGCAGTCTAAGGCAGCAAGTGCTTTCTCCAGCTTGTCCGTTAAGGGTTATCAACTATTATTATCATTGTCACTCAGCATCCACTTAGCTCCTAATCACTATCTAGTCGTTCTAGATGTGTGGAAAGACTGAGAAAATCAACAGTGTGCAAGAAGGCATGGGTATGCCAATAGACATGGTGTGTGCAGGTGGCCCTTAGCTCATCCTGATTGTGCTCTGCTGTTGTGCTTGATGCATTGAGACAATGAGTCTCCCACTGAAAATAAAGATGACAGAGAACACTGTGTTACTTAATGTGGAACTCAGCACAGGCACAAGACATAGGCACATGGTAGATTACCGTGCAGACTTTCTAGTTTCTGTGAGCGAGTACAGTTAAACTTCAGCGAACAATTCAGTGCTTGGTTCCGGGACATACTCACTGAGCAGTAAATTGGCTTCACATTTTGTGAATTTTGCTTCTTTTAGAACTTTGTGGTAACATTGTATGTGTCCAACACTCCAGGATAGGATGACTTTTGATTACCTTACATCCTTTACGCTTAATATTTCAGCAGCTCCTATCTACAGCCTACCTTGTTAAGATACCATTTTGCTTCCAGCAGCCACGGCACTCCGCTGATGGACTGCCTTGGCAAAGTGCAAGCAGAAGTGAATTAACTATCAAGTACCAAATGAAAAGATTAACTCCATCACTTATCAGAGACAATACATCATCAATGATTCTCTTGATTTAATGAATTTGCCTCAATCTTCTTCCTAAGAAACTAAGAATAGATCAGCATACACTAACATACTCCCTGTCAGATATCATGAGGAAATGTTATGCCATTAACGTAAATACAGCTTTTTTTCCTACTTATAAAGACCATTTTAACATAGCAAAGGGTAAACAGAAAAATGAAACCTGTTCATGATGTTGTAATCTATCAGCTAAGAAAACTTTAATCTTGCCATAGATCAATACAAATGTTCCTTCATGTAGTGTTATGCATGCAGATATACATGTGCACATTGCTTTATGTAAAAGGTCTAAATTTACTTTTAAATGCTGCATATGCATGCATGGCTGTGTGTGGATATGTGCACATCAGTGCAGTTGCCCATAGAAGGCAGTAGGGAGCAGAGGATTCTCTGGAGTTACATGTATTCGTGAGCTACCCAACATGGATTATGGAAACCAAACTCCAGTCCTTTGGAAGAGCAACTCGGGCTCCATCGCTGAGCCATCTCTCCAGACTGAACAGGCATGTTGCTTGGACTGAAGTTTACTGTGTAACTTTGTTACAGTGTACTTCATGATTGAGTAATTCCCAAGGCAACTTCCCTGTGCCATTTCTGTGTTAAACATTTTAAAGAATCCAGAGAACTCTCTTTGGAGTTATACTGGCCCATGGAATCAGCAACATTTAATAATATTAAGATAGTTTTAGATTTTCACTTGTACAATTATGGAAATTACTACGAAGCACGCTGTCACAGTTCTTCCTGCATAACCAACTATTTCTTTAGAAGGAAGTCTTACAGGGGGTGGAATGAGGGGCTGCCGCACTAAAGAGAAAGTTTATTATAAAGTCTTTTAAGACACTTCAAAAAGATCACAGTGATTTATACCCAGACTAGCAGTTTTATGATCTCAGGCCTCTCTGAAGATATTTAAGTAATTTACCATGCTGGGCAGATCAGTTTTATGTCAACTCGGCACAAGCTAGTGCCATCTGAGAGGGAGAAATCCCAACTGAGAAAATGCCTTCACAAGATCTGGCTGTAGGCAAGCCTGGAGGGCATGTTTCTCCTTAGTGATTGTTGTGGGAGGGCCCAGCTCACTAAGGGCAGTGCCATTCCTGTCTGATGATCCTGGTTATTATGAGCAAGCAGGCTGAGCAAGTACGGGGAGAAAGACAGTGAGCAACATTGGACTCTGCTTCAGTTCCTGCCTCCAGGTTCTTGCCTGAGTTCCTGTTGAGACTTCCCCTGGTGATGGACTGTGACCTGGAAGTATAATCAGAAATAAATCCATTTCTCCCCAAGTTGCTTTTGGCCATGGTGTTTGACCATATCAGTAGAAACCCTAACACATGTTTCTCTTGATAAACTGTAAAACATGTTTGTGTCTTAATGCCAACATACTTCCTGGCTTCCCTCATTCCAGTTATGTTGATTTGGCATCTGATGCATATTTTCATTGTATTTAGATTTTGCAGGATTGTCTTTCTAAAAGGTCCATTGCATGAATTTGTCATCTCATGCTGTGAAATATCTCTGCACATGTAGTGGATTAAAGCAAAATACTTTGATTGCCTGGTGATTTTCAAAGGTTGGGAATCTGACATAGTTCAGCTGTTACTTCACAGCAGCCTCTTACAAGGTGCTGGCTAGGGCCCAACTGAGAGAGAGCTTGCTTCTCATTCAGCCTTGATTTGGGAGTGGGGTCCAGATTCCTTTGGCTTTTGGGCTTAGGATATCAGTCCTCAATGGACTGCTAGGTAAAGCTGTCCTCTGTGTGGTCTCATACAAACCTTTGTAAAACTGTAACTTCATCAAAGTCACACTGGTGAGTCTGCCAACAAGATGGGTATATGCTTTGTAATCAGGTTATCCCTCAAAGCTGAGACTTTCTAGGGATCGGAGAGAAGTTACTCTGGGATTCTCTGGGGAATGTCAGCAACTCAGAGGCAGAGAATATATTCATTGTAGGAACCTCTATAACACAGTGCTTGGCACCATCTCACAGAGAACTCGGAATGCTGTGTCTGGAGTGCAGAGGTAAATACTAATGGTTAACTTGCAGAGTGTTATGAAAGGAAATAAAATGTTGTACTTATGTATAACATGTGGCAGGCTTGGCTAGCCTCAGGAAGGTCTTCCTATTCCCTGTTACATCACTATTCACACTGGTCAGTGATGAAGGTTAGTTAAAGATGTACTGTGATCTTCAGCAAATCATGTTTCTGTTTATCAAGGATGCTCCTGTGGTAGGTAGGTAGAACAGCTTCTGTTGTTTATAGATGATTTTAAGAGACTCCCTAGTACCATTTTTTTTTTTTTTAGTTTTATATATAACATAGTTGTCTTACTATGCCACAACCTCAGAATGGTGACTCCCCCATCTTTTGTGGGTCCCACATTTAGTATGAATCAGAGAACAAAAAGAAATCAATCCATTTAAGACAATTCTTCATCAGGCATATTTCTGCCTGTCTATATAGTCAACATCTCTCTATCATCTATCAATAATTTATCTGTGATCTATTTTCTAACAATTTTATATATCCTTTAAAATATGTTTATTCATTATTTAAAATTTTCATGTAATGTATTTTGATCACACTTGTTCCTCCCCACATCTTACTCCTCCAATTTCATGTAATTTTTTAAAGTAACTTATAGTACACAATTTATATATACTCATGAATGGTGGGGGCACCCATGGAGCCTCTCAACCTACTAGGAGCCATATGCCCTTAAGGAAAACTGACTTTCCCTTCCTCTGAATCCATCAGCTGTTAACAGCTTCTCTGTCATGGTTGGAGCATGTTTGTTCTTTTCCTCTCCTTTTATGTATCACATTTCTGAATAAATTTAATTTTAGCACAATAGGTTTCATTCATTATAATCTACTCATTGACTGCATGGTAATTTAGAATCTCGATAGATCATTTTAATTTTTATAAGAAAATAAAGAATTCCCCACAAAAACCAACATTTTAAATCAGGTGAATTTTATCTGCTTAGAGTAGGCAAACTGTTTTCCATCGCCACGAAGGATCTATTCACATTAACATTAATTAATGTACTAATTAAAAGTCATTCTCATTAAGCTTATTAAATTTTTCTCATTGGCTAAGTTTTCCTGAAGGTTCCCCTGGGACTTGGTGTGGAGCTGGAGGCATTTGCATTGCATGACTCTGGAAGTGCTATGGAATTCACATCCTGCCACCCTTTATCTAAATCCATATGGTTTACTATTAATTTATATTTCTCTTCTAGGCATAGAATTAGAAAGATTAAGTATAATTCCTGTTCTTAACTCATTAATATTTCAGAGTTTATATTTCTTTAGGTTATAATTCTCCAGGTGTGTCTTGGAAAACACAAATTTTAAAAAATGGGAAAAAAACAAAATCTTAAACCAAAAAAATAAGAGTTAAGTTTAAAAAGTCAACGTAAGACTAGATTTCTTCCTTCCTCCATCCCTTCCATCTGTTTTCCTTCCTTTCTTTTATTGGTCCTTTGTGGATTTCACATCATGGATCCTGATTCCATTCTTCTCCCTGGCCCTTCATATCCTCCTCTGTCTTTGCAACCTCCTCCCCCAAATTAAAATTAAAAGAAAAATAAAACAAACAAAAGAGAAAAGTAAACAGTCTTACTGTAGTTGTAGTATGACACTGAGTCACACAGTGTGCTCTTTAGTCCATAATCTTTACTTGTAATTGCTCATTGCAATGAGTCTGGTTCTAGTCCTCCGGCTTCTACTACATGATTGATGCTCAGCCTTCAGGGGCTCCTCTAGGATATACTGTTGTTGCCTTGTGTTATGGAGATCCTACAGCTTTGGATCTGCAGGGATGGCTCCTTTACTTGCTCCAGTATTTCACAGATGAGGTGGAAGTTAGGGTGGGCTAGCTCACTCATAGCCTTGGATCTGCACATGGATTTTAGCTGGGTTGGTCAGCCGGTCAGCTTTCCCTCATTGTCAATACCAGAGCAAGATCTCCAGCATTGCCCCAGTTAGCTCACCCAATGTATCAGGCAGCAAGGAGCAGGGCCAGTTCACCTACACCCGTACAACCTAGGTCAGCTCTATTGTTTGACCAGACAAGGTACAGGGCCCATTCTCCCAAGTACTGCAGTTGGTAAGGAGCAGGGGCATCTCTCTTGCTCTCACATCCTCAGGGCTTACTCATCTGCATCTCCATCAACAGGGTCAGCTCTACTGTGCTGCTCAGGTAAGATGCAGGGACCATTTTCTCCAGTACTGCAGTTGATGAGGAGTGATCCTAGCTCTGTGAATCTCTATCCTCACTGTCTTTGGTGTCAACAAGAGCCACAGACATCATCACAGACTGAGTCTGTGGAAGGGCCATGGACCTTGGCAGCATCCCAGGCCCAGATGATACTGTGGCCCTGGGTGACAGTGCAGACCACTCAGATCTTTATGGCCCAGAAGTAGCACAGCCCTTGGACACCATTATGGTCCTAGGTAGCAACCAGACCCAGATGTCTACATGGCCATTGAGGGAAAAACAAGCCATGGTTATTAATACAAACCCTGTCTGTAGCAGGGCAACAGACACAGACATTTCCCCAGCTACAGCTTAGCCCATATGATGCCATAGCCCTGGTAAGCCGTACATATCACTCAGGTCGGTATGGCCCCAGCAGCAGCATGGCCTTTGGAGACAAAAATTGTCACAAATGGTAGTCCAGATCCTTGGCATCCATGTGACTTTTGGTGGCAACATGGGTCATGAATAGCAACAAAGACCCAAGTTGCAATATGGCCATAGACCCAGTATGGTCCCTGGCAGCATCCTGGGCCTGCATAAGACTGAACTTCTTAAGGGAATGTTTTTCTTCATGTCCTTTTTTTATTTCTCATTTTAAAAAAGATATGTTTATTTTATGTGTTTCAGGGTTTTGTCTATATGTATATAAGTTCAGTGCTTGCATGCAGTGTCCATAGGAACCAGAAAGGGGCATTGAATTTCCCCTAGACTGGAGTTAGAGATAGTTGTGAACCACTACATAGGTGCTGAGAACTGTATATGGGTCCTCTGAAAAAGCAGAAATGATTTTAATGGCTGTGGTGATTTGAATAGAAATGGCCCCCATAGTCTCATGGATTTGAGTACTTGATCATTGTGGAGTGGTGTTACTTGATAGGGACTAGGTAGCGTGGCCTTGCTGGAGTGGGTATGGCCTTGTTGAAAGTATGTCACTGGAGGTGGGCTTTTGAAAAATCTAAGCCAATCTTAGTGTCTCTCTCTTCCTGCAGCTGGCTGTGGATCCAGATATAGAACACTCAGCTCCTCTCCAGCATCATGTTAGCATCTATGCTGCTGTGCTTCCTACCAGGCTGATAATGAACTAAAGCTCTGAAACTATAAGCAAGCCCCAGTTAAATGCTTCCCTTTATAAGAGTTTCCATGGTCATGATGTCTCTTCATAGCAATAGAGCAATAACTAAGACAATGACTGAGCCAACTTTCCAGTCTGTTCATTTTAGAGACACAGTCTTCTAATACAGCTCAAGCTAGTCTTGAATGCCAAGTAATCCTCCATCATCTGACACTGTTGTTTGATTCTCTTTCTCCCTGGCAGCCAGGAAGACATGAAGACTGGAGGTGATGCTGATGTTAGCAGGACTCATGGGCGGTAGGACACCTTCCTAATGAGGTCTATCTGAGTAACTAATCACAGAACGCCCAGCCACTCAGAAGCCATCTTCATAGCTCATCTTGGGTATATCCTCTGAGAAGAAAAACAACTTCTCTGAATAGATCTAAAAAATACCATGTGAAACCAGGTTTAGAGTAAATCTAGATCTCTTAATATTTGGCAGGGTAATGCCACCTTGAAACAAGTCACCAGTTATCTTTTCTGCTTGCCTGATTGCAGGATTAAATAAATATTTCTTCCTATATTTGGGCAGCATTTACCATGTTAGTCTTGAACTCACTATGTAGTCCAGGCTGACCTGAAGTTTCAGCTAGCCAGGTACCAGGATTATGGAACTGTGCCACCAAGTCTATTTTGTGTGGTCCACCATCTGGATCTAGAAAATTTGTCAGAACCTTTCCTCAGAAGAGGAGTAAACTTTGCTGGGTCTCATAGCATTCAATCCACCCCTGCAGGCAGAGCTACAGCAAGAGCTGGTTGCAGATTATCAGCATCTCACAACTTAGAATGACTTTAACAGTGAGCCTCAATTGAAGAATTGTCTACATCAGGTTGGCTTGTGGGCACAATTGTAGATAGTTGTCTTCAATGCCTTAATCAATATGGTAGGACCCACTCCAAATATAGACAGTACCTTCTGTTAGCTGCCTTGTCAAAAAGGACCCGAAGAAGGAAGGCTATTCCCCTTTTGGTTGGTATTCTCTGTTCCAGCTATGCCAATTTATCCTGTGGCTACTGCAGCTGCTGATTATACCACTGATGCTAGAATCAGTTTCCAAGCTTCTAGGTTGGACTAACGAACTGGTCCTAGAAACTCTTCAGGAGATTTCTGAGACACCCTGCCTCACAGACTGAACAATTCCAGTGTTTTTAGCCTCTTTATGAGAAAGCCATTGTTGGATTGTTTCAACTGTGTGATGTTAGCTGGTTTAATACATTCTTTATGCGTCCCCCTACACATATTCTTTCTATAGTTCTGCCCCTCTAGATAATATAGCTATCATTTCTGTTTATAGTAGCATTTTGAGAGACACATAGTAATATTAGTTTAAAGATATTTTAGATTAGATTAATTGAGATGGGGATACCTATCATAACTTTGGGAGATGCCATTGTCTGAGATTGGGTCCTAAATGGAAGAAAAGACTACCATATAAAATCCACTTTTTCTGTTTCCTGACTGCAGATGCAAAATGATCAGCTGCCTAATGCTCCTGCTGCATTATACTAAATTTTTGAACTGTATGACCAGATAATCCCTTCTCTCTTCAAATTGTTTCTGTTAAGTTTTTGTTTTGTTTTGTTTTTTGTTTTTTAGCAGAAAGACAAGTTACTAAAATAGAAAATTGGTACCAGAAGTGGGGTTATTGATATACTTAATGATGTAGTTCAAAGGACTTTGGAAGTAATAGTTTATGTTAGAATATGAAAGTTTGGAACCTCAGGCTGTAAAGCCCTAGAAGGTTGTAACCATGACCCTATGGACAAGTCTGGCAGAAAAAAACAGACTGTTGATAGAATATGGACAGAGACACACTTGCACAGTTAATTTTAGATGACTTAGAAATTTTAGCATCTTTGAAATTAATTTCTGAATTTCTAAATAAAAGGTTGTAAGACATCTGCACTGTACATTTGCACATATGACTGCTCACTGGTAATATGTAGGTTTTCCAGAGAGCCCAAAGATCCAAATTTATCATGTTGTCATTATAATAGGCAGTGTCTTTATAAAGTTTAGTATATTATAGAGGTTGATGTGGCCATGGCCTGTCCTCTTGTATTCAGTTTGTTATACTTCTGAATCACCTGTGGCCTAGTGTTCTCTACAGGTGAGTGAGATGACTGTGGCAAACAGAACACGATTCAAATTTTACTGTCTTCTCCCACAGAAGACCACACTCAAAATATTTCCTGTAAAGAAGTCTAGATCTCAGAGTATAATTTCTGAGACCGACATTGTGACCATTTCTAAGCACTGCCTTAATGTGTACTTCCTAGATTCTAGTCTTTTCTCTCTGAACAACACAACCATCTCCTCCTGCTTCTGGATGCCCAGCATCTGTCTTCTTACATACATCCTTCCTTTTGTTCAAACAACAACATGCAAGGGGAATGTACTCAACCACGATCTAACTTAGAGCAGGCACAAGAGCTGAATTTCCTAACTCCTCCCATTAGAACCATTTTAAACTAATACTTAAAAAAAAGCTTATTTACAATGGGAGGTGAGTTTAGAATTATATAAAGTATATTTATATTATTTGGATTTCCTGTGATAACAGAACTCTCCCATGTTTCAGTGCTTTCCCAAGGGTACTTTTTGCCTATCACACATTTTTCTACAGCTCTGCATTCTGTTTCTTCTTCCTCCAAGATTCAGACTTGAGGTACATGGATATAGAACACACTGTTCTAATAAGAAGAGAAAGAACCAGAGAACCAGCTGTAACTCACACAATTGCTTCCCAGTGAGACAGGTGTCCAGCACATCTGATTTCATTGGTCAAGCCACACAGCATGACCTAGCCTTAAGGTGGGGTGACAGAGCATTATCACAAGCATAGGCAGTGACTAAGTTGTGCAGTCCTTGAACAACATGAGCACAGCAGCATGAGATGGCTCATCTCTGTCCAAAATGTTTGTTTTACCTATAGCCACTGTCACCCACATCCTACAATTGTGGTAAGGCACCACCTTTCCTAAAGGAAATGACTTTTCCCTGAATAGTAGCATACTTACCCAGCACCTTATATACATTATCTCAACCTCTTAATCCCATTGCTGCATAATGGAAAGTAAGGACATGAGGATAAAAAGTAGAAGGTAAAAGATAAACACAGATCTGATCATGTTCTGTCCTCTTATATGATCTGCCTTTGCGAGGAAACTGGGAAATGGAGCAGAGAATATTAATGCTTTCACTGAATGGACACTCCCTAACATACCAGGTGCTAGATGCTATTTTATCCCTTTTTTCTACATTTAATCCTCATAATATATCCAGAAGACAGACAGTATTGTTCTTATTAATCTTCACGTATTTTCTTTTCAGTTTTAGAAATGTTGGAAATTGCTTGCCTTGTCTGGCTTATATTTCTGTTGTCCCTGAATGAGGAGCCGGCCAGGAATCCTAGATACCAGGGTCAGCCTATTTCATGGCCTGTGGCAACAGTAACACCCTTGAGTATAGAGAAAATGGGATCATTGGAGAGATTCAGAAAGCCAAACTTTAAAAGTGGTGACATTGTATGAATGCTCTTGCCTCTTAATTCCATTTATAATTTCCTTTTAATCTCTGCACAGCTATAATGATAAATTTCATTACTCAAGTAGACTTCAAAGTACTTTCTAAAATTTATAAAATTAAAATTCAAACTATTTAGCATAGCATCATGTCACAATGTAATTACTGGGGTTTCTTCTCTTTTTTAAATTAGAAACTAAGTGGCAAACTTTCTAATTATAATCTCTTAATTAGGTTGGCCAGAAACACTTCAGTTAAGCCAGCTAAGGTAAAATAAGCTAGCAAGGACATCAATGTCACAGACTTGGGTTCTGCATTGAGACTGTGCTCTTCCTGAACATTAAGGCTGGGTGCAAAATATAAAAATTATATTCCCAGCACCACCTTCTTTGAAATGGAATTTGAGAAACTGATCAAAGGCTGGGCCTGACTTACATAGATCTGTCTGTTCCTGTCACACCCATGAGAATTAGAGGTGACAAAATACTGTCATGTTGATGCTATGAAACTGAGATACACCCAACACAAAGACAGTGCTCTGTGAATGAATTCCAGCTGCCCCTTTCTTCTACCTGGTCACCAGGTGTGTGTGTGTGGTGTGTGTGTGTGTGTGTGTGTGTGTGTGTGTGTGTGGTGTGTGTGTGTGTGTGTGTGTAGGGGGAGAGGTCAAGGATGCTACAAAGGAAAAAGACAGGTTTTCCTTTTAATGTGAGAGTAAATGCTACTCTATCCTGTAGCAACTTACCAGAGTCACTTGCAGGGTCACAGCCCAAAGGTCAGCCCCCAGGTGAGCACACACTACATTCTGTGTGGCTGGAGTGCCAAACATCCAAGTGAAGGTGATGGTCACAAAGGATGAGGCTCCAGAGGCTTTGTCACACGTTGCAAACATGCTTGCAGCCCTTTTAGGCATTAGACCATCTGGGGACAGATTGCTGCCCTCACTTACTAGTGATAAAGTGTGCCAGGAAGTGTCGCTAGGTTTATCACATCTGTACTTTGTGGTGACTTTAGGCCAAGTCCTGGTTTCCAGTTTCAAAATATAAAGAACAGACCATCATATAAAGCAAATTCATATATATTTTAATGCTTAGATCTATATTTTTCCTACCATTTGCTCATTTATTAAGTATTTTTTAGATGAGCCAGTTGTCATAGAAAATATAATTAGCCAAGGAATACTTTCTCAAAATAGTCCTGAAGTATCAATAGTGCTTATAAAGTTGAAAGCACAAGGAAGGACATGGGATGAGGTGAGGCTGGGCCAGGCTGCAAGTGGCAGTAGAAATCCAGATGATTCTTTATGATGTTCCCTCATAAAGTTTCCTTAAACATTCTCCCTGACAGTATGATATACTCAAGGCAATAGACAATCACTAAGCTGCTCAGGTGCAGGTATACACACGAGATGGAAAAGAGCTAAGAGGTGTCTTGTTCACCACTGGAACTGGGAGTTACTCTTAAGGCTGGGTACCACAAGGGCAGATGCTGTTAGAGATACATGCTTAAATGTGACCACCTCAGGAGACTCCTGACCCAGAGGAAATGGCTTTGCATGTGTCCATCATTCCTTTTGACACTTTGTTCCCACTGTGTTAGATGCCCTTTCATTGGTGCCCTAGCCACTGAGGGCGACATCTTCCAGCTGGGATTAGTAGCTTCCTGTGGTTTTGTTCTATTCTGATAAGAGACAAGGTCTCACTATGTTACCTAGCCTGAACCTGAATTTCTACTTTGAAGCCATCTTCCTGCCTCAGCTTGAACTAATGACACTAAGATATCACCATGTCTGTGTTTTATTTTCTGCTTATTCCGGCAAATCTGCTTGATAAAAACTCTGAGATTTACATGTCAGGTAATATCACCATCTGTTTTTCCTGATGGTTGTTTTTATTCTGACAATTAGGGTATTAGGTAATGGACTGACTGAGGTGTCAGGGCACTGGTATGGAAGTGTGTAGGGCGCGGTTTGCCTTTGCACAACTTGCCGGAACATTCTTTTGCCGCTTATGCTAAGTAGGCATCGAGTAGTGACCTATCCGATGCGATCCCCAAATATGCTAATGAGCCATTATTTTGGACCAATCACCAGCTATATGCTAATGAGGTATTATGTTGGGCACCAATCATGCACCCTGGCTTCCTTATATAAGCAGGCTGCATCTCAGGCTCAGGGTCTTCTTTCCACCATTCTCAACTGAGCTGTACTCCAATAAAGTGTGATCCAAGAAGAATCGTGCGTGTGGTGACTCGTCATTCTGCAGGCCAGAAGCGGCTCGCCACAGAAGTGTAAAGAGACAGGGCTCCCCAGGAACTTTGTCTCTTTGTCCATCCCTAGCTTGACATCTTTCTGCTTCTGCAGAGAAGGTACTAAAAATGCTCTTTAATTTCCCTTTGCTGCACTGGGGAGCAAAATTATAATTAAAGACTGAGACTGGAATTGTTGACAAACTGGACGTGGCTGACATTTCTTCCAAACATTTCATAAGTGACAATGCTTCAGAAAACATCCCGTGGACCTTCTTGAATATGGTGTGGTTGTCTTCCAAGGGAAATATATCAGACTGTAAAGTCCTCCTGGGTCATACTGATCAGACTATGGGTCTCTTTCAAGGCATGGCACTGCCTCTTATGTACCCTTCAAAGAGCTGATTAGGTGAATGTGTGGTGGCCACCCAGCACATTTCGGGGAATACCTTCTGTATTAGTTGCTTTTGTCATTGGTATAAAAAAGCACCTAACTATTGTGCCCAGAGTCTAGCTCCCCTCCCCCACAAAAAACACCAATAGACCAGTTCAATGCGACAGCAGAGAGTCTCTTTATTGACAAGCTAGTTTGCGATATTCTGTAGGTCTTATGTGATGGTGGAGTAGGAGTAACAATGAGCAGCATAAGGCAAGGGTTTTTATTAGAGAGGATACACTAGGAGCTTCAGAGCTGCAGAATTACAGTCCTGGGATTGGTCCAAGCTTAGGCGAGAGGAATCTGTCATGAATTCATTGGCTGCTTTGAATTGAAGGTATATTTCTACATTTAGCAGAGATCCTTAAGGTTTACCTGTATCTGGAGATTATCTGTTCTATTGTTAAAGTCCCTTTCTCAGGAAGGGAATGTTTGGAATTTCGGGTATTTTCCCTTAGGAGCTGGTTTCTGCCTAGGTGGTGGCTGCTCCTTGACTCCTCCTGAAGCCACCAGGTGACAGCAAGGGCATGATGTCTGTCTGGCAAGCTGCTCTGGGCCCCACACAGACAAAGCTGTGCTTTTACTACATTTTATTCATTTGTTTAATATATATTTAGTGTGTGTATGTGTGTGTATGTGTGTGTGCATGAGCAGAAATTATTTCACTGGCATAAAAATAAAACCCTAGGGATCAAGGTTGGGTTTTATTTTTATACCAGTGAAATAATTAAAAGACAGGTGAAAATTCTCAAGCACAATAAGAAGCAAGCAGCAGTGATCTCTAAAATATATAGAGATCTCAAGAAACTAGAGCCCAAACCCTGAATAACCCAATTAAAAAATGAGGTTCAGAACTAAAAAGGAAATTCTCAGCAGAAGAATTACAAATGGCTGAAAGGTACTTGAAAAATTACTCAACCTCTTTAGCCATCAAAGAAATGCAAATCAAAACAACTTTGGGATACCACCTTATACCTGTCAGATTGGCTAAGATAAAAGACACAGATGACAGCCTATGCTGGAGAGGATGCGGAGCAAGGGGAACACTCCTCCATTGTTGGTGGGAGTGTAAGCTTGTTCAGCCACTCTGGAATACAATATGGCGGTTTCTCAGAATACTGGGAATCAATCTCGTTAAGGATCTAGCAATAACAACTTTTAGGCATATATCCTAAAGACACACATTCACACTCCAAAAGCATTAGCTCAACTATGTTCATAACAGCATTATTCATAATAGTAACAACCTGGAAACAACCTAGATGCCCCTCAACTGAAGAATGGATTAACATTAACTGTGGTACATCTACACAATGGAGTACTACTCAGTAGTAAGAAAAAATAATATCCTAAAATTCACAGGCAAATGGATAAGTTTGGAGAATATCCTCCTGAGAGAGCTATCACAAACCCAGAAAGATAAGCAGGGGATGTACTCACTTATTAGTGGACTCTAAACAAAAAGCAAAGCACACCCAAGCTGCAAACCACAACCACTGAACAGCTTAGGATCTGAAGGAACATAAGAGAGACATCCAGGGAGTCCCCTAGGAAGAGAAAATAGAGATCTCCTTAGCTAATTGGGAGCGTAAGAGGTTGCAACCAAGAAGAGGTGGGAACAAATCATGGGAGAAGGAGATGAATAAGTGAGAGGAACAACAAGTAGGCAAAGAAAAAAAGAGAGAGATGGAGATCTAAACAGAGGAAGCAAATATGGGGTTGGAAAAGTCTGAGTGCTAGGGAAACCTCCAAGAACTCACAGGATGTCCCTGGCTAGGTCTCTAAACAATAGCGAAGGTGTTGCCTAAACAGGACTTTTCCCATAATCAAATGAATAATGACCCCCAAATGCCATCACGGAACTTACATCCAACAAAAAATAGAAGTAGAGGCAGGGATACATGGCTGAGCACTGGGCTGAGTCCCAGGTCCAGCTGATAGCAGGGGAGCAGACTCTATATGAGCAAGGGGATAGGGACTATGAGGAAAATCTCACAGTGTTGGCTGGTTGGGGGAGCTCTGGGGAACTCACTGAATCAAGAACAGGCACCAGGAAACCATCTGGAAAAGGAACTAAGCCCTCCAAGGATAGGCAACTCTCCACTGACATGGACAATACGTAGAGCCTTAAGGGGAGGGTTCGGACTGTGTTTCTGTGCATGGACTGGCACCCTGGAGCCCATTCCCTCCAGAGGAACACCTAACCCAGTCTGGATATTAGAATGGGGAAATCGGACTTGTGTGGAGTGGATGCTGAGCTAATCCACCTTGGGACCTCTTGTCCTTGCTGGAGAGGTGATGGGGGCTGAAGACTGACTGGGATGGGTCGGAGGTGGGAAGGGAATAGGAACAAGGGGATACATGGATAAAAAATGAGACTTTATTCTATTTAAAAAAAGCAGTGATGTTGACATACAAAACAGCAGAATCAACAGATGGAGCACACTTCTACTAAAGGGGTAAGAGCACACATGTGCTTGCATTGCCAGAGACCAGATCCCCAAAAAGACCACGAGAGACCTGTCTGATGCAAAAGCAGAGAGTCTCTTTATTCACAAACTAGCTTGGGTCACTCCATCAGTCCAACACAGTGGTGGAGTGGAAGTGACCCAGAGCAGCATGAGGCAAGGGTTTTTTATTGCGGGGTGGGCTCTAAGGGTTTCAGAGCTTTGGGGTTACAATCCTGGGATTGGTTCAAGCTTGAGCTAGGGGTACCTGTTAGGAATTCATTGACTGCTTTGAATTCTAAGGATGTTTCAGCTTTTAGCAGCAGTTTCCCTATTATAGCAGATCAGCAGATATACTTGGAGACTAACTGTCCCTTTCTCAGAAAGGAATGTTTAAATGTTAGATGTTTTTCCTGAGGTGCTGGCTCTTTCCTGCATAGTGTCTGCTCATGGCCCTTTTGGCCCTTCCTGGTACCACCAGATGTTGCCAGCAAGAGCCTGCCATCTGTCTGTCTTTCATTAAGCCTGTCATGGCAGGTGTATAGTCAAGGTGCTCTGGGCCCCACATTCTCCTCTTCTCAAGTACAGATGACAAGACCCAATCATGGATCCTGCCTTCCCAAAGGTTCAAGGTAATGGGACTTGAGAAGCCCTAGCTAACAGTTTTCTAGGGCGGTGACATTTGCATCTATTGCCAGTCTTAAGGCTCTCTAGTTCTGAACTTTGATTATGACCAGATTTGTATAGAAATAACTTTGGTTCTTCATAAAGAAGGTCAAGTATCCATTTTCTTAGTATGTCAAAGGGCATTATAAGTAGTCATTTTGTCTGCTATGCCAGAAAGTTTCATTTTAACTCAGCATTTCAACCTGTTATGGGCAGAGAACAGAGGATGATGTAGTCTCTTTCATAAATATCTCAAGCTGATACTGGGGTGTTGTTGTCAGAGCCCAGAAAGGCTGAGAGGCTAGTAAAAGGATGAGCAATGGGACATCTTTCAGAGGCATGTAGTTATCTGACCCAGTTGTAGAGACAGAAAACAACCCATGTTGGCTGGACTGGTCCACATGAGCTTTCAATAAGTCCAGAGTTTGCATTCCTTTGGAGCAGTTTGTATATGCCAGCCAAATGAAAATCTGTTGACATGTTAAAACTAGGAATAAAAGTTAAAATTTATGTACATATTTGTTATTTTTATGCCCAGTCTTAGTAACTGGGAAGGGCAGGAACTCCCAAACCAGGAAAATAATAGTATCATCCTCAGGAACAGACAGGTAGGGAAACTTAGGTTGTATTTATCTGGAGTCCCCTTGACCTCTGTGAAGTGGATCCAAGTTTTACAGTTCTCTGAAGCTCTTACAAATTACAAAAAAGACATAAGAGCTTTAGATATATTAGTATTACCAAACCCATCTCTCCAGTAGCTTTAGAAAAAGCAAGTCATTATTTTATATACATAAAATGAACTTGCAAGCTGGCTATTGCCTTGCAGAAAGATTTAGTTTTCTGATGCTGCCAAGCTGACAAAGTTATAGCTAGCCCAACTGTCAATATTTGCAGAGATCTGAGAAAGATAAACTATACCTGAGTGCAGATTGAGGAGCTTCCGAATCTACTATAAAATAACAGAGACCAGTCTATACCCAGTTAGCCATACCCAAGTGTCCACATACTTGGAGGCAGAAGTATCAGAACAGCATTCATCTTTGACTGCCAGGTCCATAACGTGGGAGTTTTTCCCATGGTAGAGGGCCTTAGACAAGAAGACTGACCTAACTTTGTCTAGGCCAAAGGGTGTAATCAATTTCCCAATGTCTTGCAACTTGTCCAGAGCCTAGGCCAGGTCCTGGCAGCATGCATTATACTATGGCATCTTGCCCAGGTCAGCATTGCCACAGTACGGATAGAGACATTTTGGTGCCTTGTAATCTTTTTCAGAGACCTTGGGTCACTGTTAGGATCTGGAGGTTTCTGTCTAATATAATAATCATTTTAATAATTATTGTTAAGTGCCATATTCTGCAGATCTCCACAGTATGAGAGCTGTCCAGGTATATCTGAAGAGAAAAACTTTGTTTCTAATTACTTGTAAGCTCAACTTGAAAATATATATAAGGTACTAAATAAAGCTCTTTTGTGTAATTAATCACATCAGTACTTAGCATGGCTACAATAAAAAAAAAACTTTGATTATTTATAAGAATGATTGACTGCTTATATTTCTTACCAGCCTTTAATATGTTAGCAGCTTTCATAAAACTAAGATTTAGCAATTTATTTCTGACAGGTTTAGCCCTAAAAATAATGATATTGAATTGAGACTTTATTAAGAAATGTACTCTTTAACCTAGACATGTCTTTTTTTTTCCTTCTTTATTTTGTATTTATCAAAAAAACAGTAAAAAGAATTTAAAAATGCGGAAGAGTTAACAATAACTATACAGAGGATAATAATCATAAGCATGGCTTATCAAGGGTGGAAATGCAAATAAGATTACTACACATATATTTTTTTTGTGTTCAGCTTTCCCTCTGAATTTTTTTTTCCATCCCTCTATATCCTTATTCAAGGTCTCTTCCCCCTCCCACCACATCTGATCATTTTTCTTCTCTGCAGCTCCCCATCCCCTCCCTTGGCAGGGAGCAGACAGTCCTATGGTCACACTGGCCCAATAATGCTTGGATCAGTCTTCACTCCCGGCCAAATCCAGTTTTGTCCCCCCTCCCTCAAGAGTGAGTCAGGTGTTCCTATAGATGGACTGGGGTTTGAAGGGTCAGTCCAGGGTGTTTCTGATCGCAAGCTGTTCAGTGGTTGTGGTTTGCTACTTGGGCATGTTTGGCTTTTTTTCTTGTTTGTTTGTTTAGAGACCACTAGTGAGT
This sequence comes from Sigmodon hispidus, assembly GCA_004025045.1. Taxonomy (NCBI): domain Eukaryota; kingdom Metazoa; phylum Chordata; class Mammalia; order Rodentia; family Cricetidae; genus Sigmodon; species Sigmodon hispidus. Next base: position 143 of record PVIH01022777.1, on the reverse strand, counting down.
GAGTACATCCCCTGCTTATCTCTCTGAGTTTGTGATACTTCGCTCAGGAGGATATTCTCCAAATCCATCCATTTGCCTGTGAATTTTAGGATATCATTTTTTCTTACTGCTGAGTAGTATTCCATTGTGTAGATGTACCACAG
>PVIH01022776.1:0-26371 GCA_004025045.1 Sigmodon hispidus | reverse complement strand
TCCCTTATTTCTTTTTCAGCTCTTCTATCTTTTGTGTATAGAAGGGCTACTGATTTCTTTGAGTTAATCTTGTATCCTGCTACATTGCTGAAGGTGTTTATCAGCTGTAGCAGTTCCTTGGAAGAATTTTGTGGGTCACTTATGTATACAATCATATCATCTGCAAATAGAGATAGCTTCACTTCTTCTTTTCCAATTTATATGCCCTTAATCTCTTTTTGTACCCTTATTGTTTAGCTAAAACTTCGAGAACTATATTGAATAGATAAGGGGAGAGAGGACATCCTTGTCTAGTTCCTGATTTTAGTGAGATTGCTTTGAGTTTTTCTCCATTAAGTTTGATACTGGCTGTCGGCTTCTTGTAAATCGCCTTTATTATATTTAGGTATTCTCCCTGTATTTCTGATCTCTCCAGGGCTTTAATCATAAAGGGGTGTTGGATTTTGTCAAAGGCTTTATTTGCATCTAATGATATGATCATGTGGTTTTGTTCCTTTAGTTTGTTTATATGATGGATAACATTTACAGTTTTTCGTATGTTAAACCAGCCCTGCATTTCTGGGATGAATCCTACTTGGTCGTGATGGATGATATCTTTTATACATTGTATACAGTTTGCCAAAATTTTGTTGAGAATTTTCGCATCTATATTCATGAGGGAAATTGGTCTGTAATTCCTCTTCTTTGTTGTGTCTTTGAGTGGCTTGGGTATTAGGGTAATTGTGACCTCATAAAAGGAATTTGGCAATATTCCTTCAGTTTCTACTGTGTGAAATAGTTTGAGGAGTAACTGTAGTAATTCTTCTTTGAATGTCTGGTAGAATTTGGCACTAAAACCATCTGGACCAGGGCTTTATTTTTGGGGAGGTTTTTAATGACAGCTTCAATTTCCTTAAGGGTTATAGGCCTGTTCAGGTAATTAATCTGATCTTCATGTAATTTTGGTAGATGGTACCTGTCCAGAAAGCTGTCCATTTCTTCTAGGTTTTCCATTTTTGTGGAATACAGATTTTCAAAATATGATCTGATAATTCTCTGTATTTTCTGGGGGTCTGTTGTTATGTCCCCCTTTTCATTTCTGATTTTGTTGATTTGAACACTCTCTGTTTTTTGATTAGTTTGGCTAAGGGCTTATCTATCTTGTTAACTTTCTCAAAGAACCAACTCTTAGATTCGTTGATTCTTTGTATTGTTCTTTTTGTTTCAATTGTATTGATTTCAGCTCTAAGTTTGATTATTTCCTGCTGTCTACTCCTTCTAGGTGAGTTCGCTTCTAATTTTTCTAAGGCTTTCAGCTGAGCTGTTAGGTCTCTAGTGTGGGATTTCTCTACGTTTTTCATATAGGCATCTAGCACTATAAATTTTCCTCTTAAGATTGCTTTCATTGTGTCCCACAAGTTTGGGTATGTTGTGGATTTATTTTCATTAAATTCTAAGAAGACTTTGATATTTTTCTTAATTTCTTCCTCGACCCAGAGATGGTTCAGCTGAGTGATGTTTACTTTCCATGAGCTGGGCGGCTTTCTTTGGGTTTTGATGTTGTTGAACTCTAACTTTAGGCCCTGGGGGTCCGATATGTTACAAGGGATTATTTCCATTTTTTTGTATTTGTTGATATTTGCTTTATGACCAATTATGTGGTCAATTTTGGAGAAAGTTCCATGAGGAGCTGAGAAATATGTATATTCCTTTGCCTTTAGGTGGAAGCTTCTGTAGATATCTATGGCATCCATTTGCATCATAACCTCATTTAGACTCCTTATTTCTCTGTTGAGACTCTGTCTGCTTGATCTATCCAGAGTTGAAAGTAGGGTATTGAAGTTTCCCACTATTAGGGTGTAAGAATTGATGTGGGATTCGAGCTTTAGCAGTGTTTCTTTAACATAAGTAGGTGCCCTTATATTAGGGGCATAAATATTCAAGATGGAAATCTCCTCTTGACCAATTTTTCCTGTGATGAATATGTAGTGACCATCTTGGTCCCTTTTTATTGCTTTTAGCTTAAAGTCTACTTTGTTAGATATTAGGATTGCAACCCCCGCTTGTTTCTTAGGACCATTTGACTGGAAAATCTTTTCCCAACCCTTTATTCTAAGCCTGTGTCTGTCTTTGCAGTTGAGGTGTGTTTCTTGTAGGCAACAGAAGGATGGCTTCTGTTGTTGTATCTATCTTGTTAATGTGTGACGTTTTATAGGAGAGTTCAGACCATTGATATTAAGGGAAATTAGTGACCATTGATTCATATTTCCTGCCATTTTTGGTGGTAACTTGTTTGTATTTCCTTTCTCTGGAGTATTCTTCTGTGGAATTATTGATTGTGATTTCATGGGTGTATCTGGGGTCCTTAGGTTGGAGTTTTCCCTCTAATACTCTCTGTAGTGCTGGATTGGTAGATAGATATTTCTTCAGTCTGACTTTGTCCTGAAATACCTTGTTTACTCCATCTATGGTGATTGATAATTTTTCAGGGTATAGTATTTTAGTTTGGCAGCCATGCTCTTTTAGTGTCTGCATAACTTCTGACCAAGCCTTTCTAGCTTTCATCATTTCCATTGAATAGTCAGGCATTATTCTAATGGGTCTGCCTTTATATGTGAGTTGGCCCTTTTCTTTTGCAGCTCTTAAAATTTTTTCTTTGTTCTGTATGTTTTGTGGCTTGATTATAATGTGGCGCGCTGACTTTTTTTTGGGGATCATATCTATTTGGTGTTCTGTAAGCTTCTTGTATCTTTATAGGCATTTCCTTCTTCAGATTAGGGAAGTTTTCTTCTATGATTTTATTGAAAACATTATCTGTGCCTTTGAGCTGGTATTCTTCTCCTTCTTCTATTCCTATTATTCTCAAATTAGGTCTTTTCATGATGTCCCAGATTTCCTGAACATTTTGAGTTATGGCTTTTTTAGTTTTACTATTTTCTTTGACTGATATATCTATTTGAGCTACTGAGTCTTCTACTTCAGAGATTCTATCTTCCATCTCTTGAACTCTGTTTGTTATGCTTGTATCTGTGGTTCCAGCTTTTTTCTTCAGATTTTCTATTTCCATCTTTGCCTCATTTTGTGCCTTTTTTATTGCTTCTATTTCGGCTTTTAGTTCCTGGCATGTTTCTTTCATCGATTTGTTCATCTCTTCCAATTTTTTGTTTGTATTTTCTTTAAGGCTATTTATCATATCTTCTTTGAGAGCTTAGATGATCATCAAAAAGGAATTTTTGGTGTTGTTTCCTTCTGTTTCCTCTTCATTGCTCAGTTCAGGTCTTGTATTTGTAAGATTGCCACTTTCTTCTGGAGTTACCTTGTTGTTCTTTGTATTATTATGTAAGTTTTTGCACTGAGGTTTGCCCATGGCTTCAGTGGTTCATGATTAGTTGGCTCCTGGTCAGTTGTGACACTCGGGCTTGTATGCCTCCTGTCATGCTTCTGGGTGGGTCTGAGTCCATCCTTCAGGGACCCCAGTTGTTATCTGTTCGCTCAGTTGGAGGTGGAGGTGGGTAACTGTGCAAATTCCTTCAGCAGCAGCTGTGGTTATGGTGACAGGCAGACTTTATCTGTGCCTGCTACAGAGTGCGCTGGGACTCACTCTGCAGACAGCGCCCAGTCCCAAAAGCGGAACTGAAACTGATGGGAGCTCAACTCTCCCTCCCTGGCTGGGATATAGGCGCTTGGGCCTGGTGACCCCTCATCACCCCTGGGCAGGGTCTGAGTCTGTCCTTCAGGGACCCCAGTCGTTATTGTTTGTTCAGTTGGAGGTGGAGTTGGGTAGCCATGCAAATATCCTCAGCAGCAGCTGTGGGTATGGTGACAGGCAGAGTTTATCTGCGTCTGCTACAGAGTGCACTGGGACTCACTCTGCAGACAGCATCCAGTCCCGGAAGTGGAACCGGCTAAAATTTTTAAAATAGTATTTTTATTATATTAAGAGATAGAAAATATGGAAGATAAAATAAGGGATACTAAAAATTTAAAATGTGGAAATAAATCAGTGAATTGGATAATTGTCTGAGGATATTTTCTTGTTCTTTTTTGTTGTTGTTGTTCTTATCTTTATGACTATCATTCCAAAATACCTTTGTATAAAAAAATGTGCATTTTCCAAGGTTCATGTAAACCACAAAGCAAAAATACAACAGATAAAACAAAGTTAGTCAAAAATCAAAGCAGACTATTAAATCAATTTGTTTATTCACAAAGGTACACTGTGGAGAAGGATAGGAAGGGAGAGAGAACAATTGTAAGACTGTATTCATCAATAGTTGACTTGGATATTAATAGAGTTAATTCTGTAATTCCAAGAAATAAAGTAACCGAGTGGATAACGTAACTTTACCCAACAACATATTGCTTACAAGAGATTCACATTTCCTCTAAAGATTTATGTGGGCCCCAAATAATGTGATATAATTAGACATCATATGCATGATGACCATAATAAAGCAAGACAGCATGTGTATATATTAGATAAAATATTCTTTAAATAGATGGGGCAAAGAAACATTATATAACCCAGCAAAAGTGGTAATAACAAGTAAATTACAACAATCAATTGCAAATAATTATGAACTAGATGCTCACTAATTTGAGAGTTTACAAAAATATAGACGAACTCCTAGCCACATACGTATTATCAATACTCATCAAGAAGCAGAAGATATGACAGACCATTAGCGATCAATGATTCTAAGTCCATAATTAAACTTGTAGAAGTCAGATTATAATTATATCAATAGAACACTTGGTATGAATAACTTGAGAAAAGAAAGTTGTTGAGATTTTGTGGTGTTTGTTTTGTTTTGTTTTGGCTCATTATTTAAAAGACATCAACATATCTCTTAGGAGTCATGATGAAACACAATAAATCATCTTATCGTGGGCCAGATAGAAAAACTATGTGTTTACTTTTGGTCTTTTATTGCGAGATGTTTCATTGTGGCTCTGGGATGGTGTCATCCATATTCATAAAATGTCTATCCAGTTTATTTTATTCTTGGTGGAATGGAAATGCCCTCCCAGATACACCTAGAGATGTACTTTGCTGATCTGGGTTTCCTAAATCCAATCAAGTTGATAAAAGCTATTACACATCTCATTTTAGAAAGCACAAATCTAAATGATTAGCTGTTTATTTCCACAAAACACTTAAAGAGGGACTATCACCAGTTTTCTGAAGTTATTGTCTGAAAGTAGAACAGGATATGTTGTTTGAATCACATTCTGTGAAGTAATCATTAGCATGATAGCTATCTAAAATAAAGATACAGCAAAAAAAGAAAACTACAAGAAAATATGCTTCATAAATATCGATTCAATGTCCTCAAGTGATATTAGAATATGCAACTTAACAGTGTATGAATAATCAAGATTTATCCCTGTGATGCAAGGACAATATAATATATGCTGATCAATAAACATGATATTCCTTATTAGCAAAGTGAAGAACAAATATGATCATCACAATTTATACCAAAAAAGGAATCCAGTAAATTTTATATCCCTTTATTATAAAATACTGAACCAAAAAATACAGACATAAAAACACATATCTCAACATAATAAGGCCACATATAATAAACCAAAGTTGACATTATACTGCATATAAAATACAATAAAGCTAACATTATACTGCATAGATCAAAGCAGAAAGCTCTCTAAGATATGGAACAACATGAGAATGCTTATCTCTAAGTTTTATTCAACATAATTCTGGAAGTTTTGGAAAGAGCAATCAGGCAAATGAAATAAGGGGTATTCAAATTGGAAACAAGGATTGAGATTGTTACCAGTTGGAAGCATCTTATTCTTATATATAGGAAACACAAAAATAATTATTTTAAAACACTTGTATCTGGAATTAGCTAGAAACCTAGTACAGTGTAAATTCCCAGCAATCTATGAGGGTGAGCATAGTTGAGACTCCTAGAAATGAGGTATATAGAGCCTGAACGTGCCGTCTCCTGTAACCATGCAAGATTTCTAGTAAAGGAACTGAAAAGTCAATCAGTCACAAGATATTCAGCCTACAATTTGTCCTGCCTATAAGATGTGCTAGGGTAAAGGTGCCGCAAAATTGTAGAAATGACCAATTAATACCTGGAAGAACCTGAGACCTATCCAATGAGAATGAACTCACCTCTGGGGCCAAGACCCAGAGGCATGAAAGTCCAGAGACCTAGGAGAGAGCAAACACAGCTGGCAAATAAGTAAATGTGATGTAATGATACCTAACAATATTCATCTATACTCATTGGTTGGTGTCTAGACCAATAGTCATCAGAGAGTCTTTGCTCAGCAATGATGGAAATAGATGCAAAGACCCATAGACAAGTATTAGATAGAAATCAGGGGATCCTGTGGAAAAGGGGGTGAAGATTGGAGGAAAGAGTGGGGTCAAAGACACCACAAGAAAACCTATAGAATCAACTAACCTGTATCGCTCAAATTCTAATTGGTCTCAATAGTAAAAATCCAGAGTCAGACAGCAGGGTGAATGCTGAAAGATCAGATAAATAAAGAAGCCAGCTACTAAAGAGACTTATTACTACTGAATCTTCAGACTGAAGGGGCCAGAGCTCCTGTCTCCTGTTGCTTTATATTTCTCTCCCAACCCAGCAATATCACTTCCTGTCTCCACCTCCCTCATGCTGGGATTAAAGGCATGAGCTTTCACTACATAGCTCTGTTTCTCTGTTAGACTGAATCAATCCCCTGTAGCCCAGGGTGGCCTTGAACTCCTGATCTTCCTGCTTGCCACTCTCAAGTGCTGGCATTAAAAGTATATGCCACCAATGCCTGGCCTCTATGGTTAACTGGTGGTTAGCTCTGCCCTCTGGTCGTCAGGCAAGCTTTATTAGTTACAGCACAAACAAAATATTGCCATCAACCTGGGCTCATAGGGACTTACAGGGACTGAACCAACAACCAGGAAGCCACATTAGACTGACCTCAGCTATTTACATATATATTATATATATTACATTTGAGAACCATGGTGATCTTGTGAGGCTTCTATATTACATTTGAGTAACTTGGTCATATTGTGTGGCTCCTAACACAGGAAGCAGGGGCTGTCTCTGATTTTGTTGCCTGCCTTGGGGACCCTTCTCTCCTTCCAGGTTGTCTCATGCTATCTTAATAGGAGAGGAGATGCTTTGCTTCTTTGCAGTTTGACATACAATGGCTAGCTGATATACATGGGAGGCTTACCTTTTCTGCAGAGAAACAGAGGAGGAGGAGGAGTGGATGGGTGGGTTGAAAAGTCACTTGGAGGACTAGAGGGAGGATATTGCAGATGAGACATAAGAACAAACAAGCAAACAAATAAATAAGCAATGACAGAAAACACGAATAGAACCAATAAATGAATTTAGCATTTTCATGATTTACAAAAATCAACATATAAAACTCAGTTGTATTGATACCTGCTAATTGTAAATCGCATGAAATATTTATCAACAAAGTAACTATAAATTAATTTATAGCAGCCACACAAAACTCATACAAGTTTAAATCATGAAGAGAAAGGTTCCTACAATGAAATTGCAATACAGCAATAAAAGACACTGAACAGAACATACAAAATGTCAAAAGATATTTCATGTCACAGATTGGAATAATCAAAACTGTTGAAATGTCTATCAGTTGGTAGATATAGACTCCCTCTGGTGGCATGGGGCTCAAGTTGGACCAGCCATTGGTTGGCCAATCCCATATATTCTCCATCACATTTACCCCAGCAATTTTGCCTGCAGGATAAAGTGTAGGTCGAAGGTTGTGTGGCTGGATTGGGTTCCCAATCTCTTCACTGGAAACCATACCTGATACCAGAAAATGATCAGCTCCATTCTAGGAGAGGAAGCATATATCTGATATGGCCTGGGAGTTAGGTTTCAGAGGATGGATAAACCCAGAGGCGTAGAATAGAACCAGAAATGGCATGCAAAACAAATGCTTATTAAATTATTCCTCTATACTCATAGACCAGAGCCTAGTCCAGTTGTCATTAGAGAGGATTCATTCAGCAACTGATGAGAGCAGATACAGAGATAGACTCAAAGTTCAATATTAGGTGGAGCTGGGAGAATCCTACAGAGGAGAATAAGGAAGAATTATAGGAACCAGAAAAATCAAGGACAGCACAAACACAAAAAAAAAAAAAAAAAAAAAAAAAAAAAAAAAAAAAAAAAAAAAAAAAAAAAAAAAAAAAAAAAAAAAAAAAAAACAAAAACAACAACAAAAAAAAAAACAGTCCGAGGAATCAACTAACCTGGGCTTGTTGGGGCTCACAGAGACTGGGCCGATAATCAGGTTACTGGGGGGCTCCTACCAGTGGAGCAGGGCTGTCACTAACATTTTTGCCTGATTTTGTAACTCCTTTTTGTTTCCTTCTGGATTGCCTTATCCAGAATTAATAAGAAGGAGTATTGCCTAGTCTTTTTGCAACCAGAGATGCTATGTTTGATTGATATCTCTGAGAGGCCTTTTTGTTTTCTGAAGGAAAATTAGGAGGAGTGGATCTGCGGAAGAGGGGGACTGGGAGGTAAAATGCAGTTAGATTTCAATGTATGAGAGAAGAATAAATTTTAAAAATTAAGTATTTATACATACCAAAGCATTTACAGATTCAATGTCATCTCCACCAAACTACCAAGGTAATGTTTACAAAATTAGATAAGCACTCATAAAATTTATATGGAACCACACACAAATACACACCAAAAAAAGAAAAGAAGACAGAAAGACAAGGAAAAAAGAAAAATAAAAAAGAAAGAAAGGAAGAGAGGGAGGGAGAAAGGAAGGAAGAAAGGAAAAAAGAAAGAAAGGAATCCAACTCAGAAGAATCAAAAGCAGTTGAGGAAAAAGAATAGGTAGGAGGCCTTATATTTATTGGCACCAACAAAACCACCTGATAGTCACATAAAAATAGATTTATAGACAAATGAGCAGAACATGGGGCCAGTATGTAACCCAGAAATCTAGAGCAAAGTGAGTTTCAACAATGATTATAGAAAAACATGCATGAAAGCAAGAGCCATATGTTGTAAACGATGCTGGGGAATTCAGAAATCAACCTTGGAAGAATGAAATGAGACTTTTCTCACATTGTTCATAATAATAAAATCAAAGCTATGTTAAAGAGTTAAACTATGAGACCATAAAAATATAACACAGGGAATATACATCAAATCATGGAAATGAGCAAAGATTGTATGGAAATGATCTTAGAATCTCAGGGAACAACCAAGAACAAATATCCAGATGTTATTTCATCAAAAAGATTTGAGGAAGAGTTTTGAACATTTTTGTGATAAATACATGTTGAGTCTTTAAGAATAGGTGTGTTTAACATGTTTAAATATGCAAAATACACAATCAAATTTTACATATTTCCAGATTTATGTGTGAGCTTATTATTTATAATGTACTAGTTAAAAGAACAAGTTTAGAAACATTATTGAGGATAATCTAATACATTATGAAATTATGATAAACCGGCCAAGTAAGGACAGGAGGGGAAGAGCAATTAGGATACAGTGTGAGTCCAAAGGACACATGATGACAAAAAAAAAATATTTGTTTTAGTCAAAACAAAACTACTGATACAAGTAAACATTCAGACTTCTAGTACTGAAGTACATGGGAAAGGCCTTGACTTTTTTAGAAAGCATAACTTCAGAAGTAAAAATTGTAAAAGTATGTTCTATTCTTGATTTTGGTTCTGAAGCTAGGAAGGGCTCATCCTTCAATTCCTCCTCTAGACAGAAACTCACTTGTCCACTTTCCAAAGAAGTCCACATATTTTTTAACATACTTTAACTCATTCTAGTCCATTAGGCATTCAAAGCAATCAGAAGGTTAAATTACATATAACAAACACCAATAACTCATGCACATGTAACTGGTAACTGAGGAGGGCTCCCTGGAGGGCAGAGAGTGGCAGGACCAGTAATTTTGTGAATTGTATCATTAATAAAATATATTTTATTCTATTTGATGCTGACTTTAGGAAGGTTCCTGCATGATGATTACATTTTTAAGCAGGTCATTTTTTTATGGCTTTACCCAAGGCTAAAGGGAAATCTAATGCAAAATTCAAAAAGACTTTGCTGAATTGCACATTAAATTTTTAGTTGTATCCTTTTAGGAGCTTCTAAGATCTATATGAACTCAAAGCTGAGCACCTGTTGGACTAAAAAGTGAGTGACACTTCAGTCAGCCCAGCCACAGAGCCCAGTCTTCATGACCGAGGGCCCGAGACACAACCTTTGAACCCTATGCCCTCTGATCTCTTCTCTAAATTCAGACAAAAAGTGAAAAACCCTGTATGTCAGAACTTCCCAGTAGAATTCAGTTTGATGGACAACCCCATCTAAAAATCCTACCCCAATCCACAACATATCCCATCATCCAGCAACCTCAGCTGCTATCTAAGACCCATAGATTCTCAGTACCTATTGCACCAGAGGTAACTGACAATTCACCCAGCCCAGCCAATAAGTCTTGTCTCTGTGAGCCTGGCCCTGGGACACAACCCTTGGGAACCTCACTCTGTCACATCGCTTCTGTAAATCCAGGCCAGCAGGAAAAACCCACAGGCCAGAATTCCTCAGTAAAATCCAGTTTGGTGAGCATCTCAATCTGTAAATACTACCAATACCCCCAGTCCATCCAATCACATGGTGACCTCAGAGGCTACCTGAGACCCACAGTTCCCCAGATACTATTGAATCAAAAGTAGATATCTGAGCACATAGTGGAGCAAAAATAAGTATTTGAGATCCACAAATTGCCAGCACCTATTGGATCAAGAGCTCTATAGTATGAAGAGTTCCTTCTGGATCAAAAGCTCATATTGAACTAAGAGCCTGAGACACAGAATCAGACAGCACTTATTACACTAAGAACAGCTCACTATGACACAGAATACACTAACTCCAAGTGGATCAAGAGCCCAGATTGGACCAAAGAAGCTTCCTGAGACACATACACAGCCCAAACAGATTGTACCAAAATTGGATCCCTGGGATACAGGTAAATTCTGCATTGACCCAAGGAAGTAATGGGCAGAGGCTACTCCAAGAATACATATAACAACATGAAGAACAATATTTTACCACCAGAAACTGGTGATTCTACAACAATAAGACATGATCATGATAATGCAGAACAAGCAAGAGAAAATGACCTTAAGAACAACTTTATGAAACAAATAGAAGCCTTAAAAGAGAAAATTAAAAAAAAAAACTCCCTTAAAGAAATATAGGAAAAGACAAACACAAAATTAGAAGAAAACAACAAATCCATTAAAAAACATTAGAAAAACCAAGAAAAATAAATCAAATGAGTGAAGAAAACCTTTCAAGACTTAAAATTGAAATAGAAGCAATACAGAAATGCTGGAAATAAACATCTGAAGAAACAAACTGAACTACAGATGCAGGCATAACTAACAGAATGAAAGAAATTAAAGAGAGAAACACTGGTGTGGAAGATTCAATGGTGGAAATAGATACACTGATTAAATAAAACACTAAAATAAAAAAATTTTAACATGAAACATCCAGGAAATATGGGACACCATGATTAGACTAAACCTAAGAGTAATAAGAAAGAAGAAAAAGTATCAGCTCAAAGGCAAAGAAAATATATTCAACAAAACCATAGAAAGAAACTTTCCCAATCTAAAGAAGGAAATGCCTATAAAGATATAAGAAACTTACAGAGCACCTAGTAGACAAGACACCCTAAAAACTGTCTAGTTGCCAGATAGTAATCAAATGAATAAACTGACAGAATAAAGAAAAATATTAAGAACTGCAAAGAAAATAGGCTAAGTAACTTATGAAGGCAGATCCATCAGAATAACACTGAACTACTCAATGACAACAACAAAAGCCAGAAGGTCCTGGTCAGATGTTATACAGATATTAAGAGATAACAGTTGTCAGCCCAGACTACTATACCCAGCAAAACTATCAATCACCATAGATAGAGTAAACAAGATATTCCAAAACAAAGCCAGATTTAAATAATACTTATCTATAAAACCATGCCCACAGAAAGCACTAGAGAAGGAAAACTCCAACATAAGGAAGCTAGATACATTCATGAAACCACAAGCAATAGATCATCACACAGAAGGAAAACCCAAAGTAGGGAAACATACACACATTACTACCATAAATAATAGGAACTAACAATAGTTGGTCATTAATATCGCTTAATATCAATGGACTCAATTCACCTATAAAATGACACAGCCTAATACAATGAATACAAAAACAAAATCCATCTATCTGCTGCATACAAGAGACACACCTCAACTTCAAAGACAGACACTGGCTCAGAATACAGGGTTAAAAAAAGACTTTCCAATCAAATGAAATAAAGAAACAACCTATTCTAATATCTAACAAAGTAAATTTCAAACTAAAATCAATTAGAGGAGATCAGAATGAACATTACTTATTAATCTCAGAAAAAAACCTCATAAGAATGATGTCTCAGTCCTGACACAGTCTTAACACAAAGACATACACATATGTAAAAGAAACATTACTAAAGCTTAAATTTCATATCAAAGTCTACAAAAAAAGTATGAGATTCCAATTACCCCATTTTTGCCAAGGAATAGGTCTATCAGAAAGAAACTTAATACAGAAATAAGGGATATAACAGATGTTATAACTCAAATAAACTTAATAGATATATACAGAACTTTCTACCCAAACAAAAGGAGCATTCTCTGAATGTTCCCAAAACATGGAACATTCTCTGAAATTCACCACATACTCTGTCATAAAGCAAATATCAATACATACAAAATATGGTAGTAACCTGTTGTATCCTAGCAAATCACCATAAACTAAAGCTAGAATTCAACAGTGCAAACCACAGAACACCTAGAAAATCATGGAAACTGAATATCTCTCAGTTGAACCACATCTGGGTCAAAGTAAAAAAAGAAATAAGACATTTCCTAGAAATCAGTGAAAACGAATCTACAACATAATCAAACTTAAGGGACACAGTGAAAGAATTGCTAAGAAAAAATTTAATAGCACTGGATGCCTAAATAAAAATACTTGGAGAAATTTCACACAAGAGACCTAACATCACAGCTGAAAGCTCTAGAACAATTAGAAGAAAATTCACCTAGAAGGAGTAGATGGCAGGAAATAAACTCAGGGCTAAAATCAATAAAATTGAAGAAAAAAAAAAGAAAAATATAAAGAATTAACAAATTAAAGAATTGGGTTTTTTTGAGAAAGTCAACAAGATAGACAAACTCTTATCCAAAGTAGCCAAAAAGAAGAAAGAGTATCTAAATAAGCAATATCAGAAATGAATAGGGGCATATAACAATAGACACTGAGAAAAAATAGAGAATCATCATGTCATATTACAAAAACCTGTACTTCACTAAATTAAAAAAACCTAAAAGAAATAGGCAAATTTATAGGCAGGTACAACTTACCAAAATTAAATCAAAACTAGGCAAATGATCTAAATAGACCTATTCACAATAGAAACAGAAGAAACCTTGCCAAATTCTTTTTATGAGGCTACAATCACTCTGATACACAAGCCACACAAAAATACAACAAAGAAAGAGAATTACAGACCAGTCGTCCTCATGAATATTGATGCAAGCTCCACTGTAGAGCTCCAGTAATAAAAAAGAACTTGGTACTGACATAGAAATAGATCAAGGGAATCATATCGAAGACCCTGTCATTAATCCATGCCTATGAACCCCTGATTTTTGACAATGAGGACAAAAATATACAATGGAAAAAAAGGTAACATTTTCAACAAATGATGCTTGTATAACTAGATGATGCAATGTAGAAAAATAAAAATAAATACATATCTATTGGCCTGCACATAGTTCAAATCCTAGTGGGTCAAAGACTTCAACATAAACCTAGTTAAATTGAATGTGATAGAAAAAACAGTTGGAAATACTCTTGAATACGTTGACACATGAAACCACTTTTTAAACATAACACCAGCAGCACAGGCAGGATCAATAAATGGCATCTTCTGAAATTGAAGAGCTTCTGTTAGGCAAAGGACATGGTCAATAAGACAAAACAGTAACCTACAGAATGGGAAAACATCTTCTCCAACCCTATTTTGGACTGAGGAGTAATATATCTTCTCAACAGAAGAACTCCAAGTGGCTGGAGGACACTTAAAGAATTGCTCAGCATCCTTAGCCATCATAGAAATGCATATCAAAACAACTCTAAGATACAATCTTACACCTGTCAGAATTGCTAAGATCAAAAGCCACAGATGACAACCTATGCTGGAGGGGATGTGGAGCAAGGGGAAGACCTCTCCTTTGCAGGTAACAGTGTAAACTTGTACAGCCACTTTGGAAATCAGTATGATGGTTCCTCAGAAATCTAGGAATCAATCTTCCCAATGATCCAGCAATACCACTATTGGGCATATTCCCAAAGTATGCACATTCTTCTCCCAAGGCCATTAGCTCAACTATGTTCATAGCAAGAACCTGGAAACAACCTAGATGCCCCTCAACTGAAAAATAAATTAAAATTGTGGTAGTTTTACACAATGGAATACTACTCAGCAGAAAAAAAATGACATCTTTAAATTTTTCAGGCAAATGGATGGATCTGGAGAGTATCATTCTGAGTGAGGTAAAACAGACTCAGAAAGAAAGACATGGTATGTACTTACTCATAAGTAGATTTTATACATAATACAAAAGATAACTAGACTACAATCCACACCACACCCAGTAACTAGGTAACAAGAGAAAGTTAAGAGACAGACATAAATACCCTTGGAAGTGGGGAAATAGATAAGTTCTCCAGAGAAAATTGCAGTCATACTGGGGAAGTGGGGAGTGTGGAGGTGGGAAAAGAACATGAGAGAAAGGGATGGTAGAGCAGCAGGGGTAAGGTTTGGGGAATTGAAGGCAACATAGAGGGAGAGCAAAGAACTGGACATTCTGATAAAGGGCATCATTGTGGGATTAGGGAGAAAACTGATAATAGAGAACACCCAAGAACCCACAGCATGAGCCCAGCTAGGACTCTAAGCAATAATGAAGAGGTGCCTAAATTGGTCTTTCCCTATTATCATATGAATGTCCACCCTAATTACCATTATAGAACCTTCATCCAGCAGCTGATGGAGACAGATGCAGAGATCCATAGCTAAACAGGGCACTGACACTGAGCTACTCATCCAGCTGAAGAGAGAGAGGAGAAATTGCATGATTGAAGTGATCATGCTGGCAAGACCCATGGAATAAGCAGTCCTGTGCTGTTGAGAGCTAGTAGACTCTGAAATAACAGCTAATGAACCTTCACAGCAAGCATATGGACCCTGGCAGGAAAAT
Organism: Sigmodon hispidus; assembly: GCA_004025045.1. Lineage (NCBI taxonomy): Eukaryota > Metazoa > Chordata > Mammalia > Rodentia > Cricetidae > Sigmodon > Sigmodon hispidus. The sequence continues at coordinate 10,998 of PVIH01022776.1, read as the reverse complement.
ACTTTTGTCAGTCTTGATACTTGCGAGAGGGACTCAGTCCTACCTCAATTGGATTTGTCCTACTTCACTGACTCACCTTAGGGTTCCTTGCCTTTTCTGGGAAGTGAAGTGGCTGTGTGAAGGAGGGGAAAAGCTGGGAAAGGACTGGGAGAAGGGGCAGAAAAGGGAGCAGTAATAAGTATGGAAAATTTTTAAATATATACGTATATATATTTACAAATGTATAAATATATATTTATAATTATGCTTGTGTAATGTATATTTATATATAATGTATTTATGCATAATGTATTTATTAAAATATATAAATATATTTCAAAAAATAAAAAGCTCTCAATACTGCTCTAGGTGGGGGAAGGTGTTACAAACTATTGTGTAATGTACAAGGGGAAACTGAAGAAAGTACGATGGATTTCTCTACATTTATGCAAAAAATAATTTCTTGAAACTCTGTTTTCCCAATTAATAAAAAATGAAGAAAGTCTATGTTTTGAAAAAGACAATCACTCTATTATTTTTTATTATTTCTAGAATTTTCAGTTAACTGGAAAGGATTTATATTATCTTTTTACATAAACATACACAAGGATTTTGCTATAAATTATGAAATCCTTAATCTACATAATTATAGATATGTTGACATCAATACCTTCTATTTTGAAAATAGTCCAGAAAACTGTACACTGTGAACATTTGAAAGAAAGCAAATTTATCATCATTCTGAGAATATTGTCTCTAACTCCAAGCAGGCAATGGTGTCCAGTGATGAACTGAGAGTAACAGGGTGGAAACTGGAAAGCCATCCTGTTGTCCCAGAACCAACCCTTTAAAATGCAAAAATGCTATTTTAATTTCAGTTACCAAACTGTCACAAATTTGTCTTCATAGTTTATAATCCAGCATTTAATGGGTTCCTTCTTGTGTGGGTGACAGCAGAGAGACTATGCAATTTCAGTAGCAAAGAAAACTTCTCCGACTGTGGAATGGATAGAGAGAGTCCATCACAGAGGAAACGAGGTGCTAAGCTCCAATGCCAAGTTAATGTCAGAGCAGAAGATTAGAACTATGACAAGTATTGAACTTCACTATGGTTTCGATACCAGATCTTGTGGAGATCTGAATTGGGGCTGGGATGTGACACAAAAGATAAAAGCTATTCAGCAGAAGGAAGGACAAAGACCAAAGTGGGAAAAATTGAAACAAACTATGAAACGCAATCATCAAAGAAATTATGATAGAGTACACAGGTATTCAAAACTTTTAGGCCCGAAGGAGTCAGGAAAGTCTGTTCCCACAGCTGAACTAGAAAAGCAGCATGCTATAAAGACAAAATTCACATGATCATCTGAAGAGATGTAGAAAATAAGGTTTATCAAATTTGCACATCCCTCATAATAAAAGCCCTGTAGAATTTAGGAATATAAAGAACAATAAAACATCTTTTACTCACTCCTACACTATGTGGAGAAAAGCTAGGCAAATTTGCTCTAAAGTCGAAAAAATAGTAATCAAAGATTTCTATTCCCCCCACTACAATTGAATACAGTGTGTGCTGTTAACTAGAGCAAGACAGCAAGACAAAAGAAGAGGAAGAGAGATGGTTCAGTGGTTAAGAGCACTTACTGCTTTTCCAGAATATCTGAGTTCTGTTCCCAAAACCCTATATAGTTCACAACCAACTATGAGTCTAGCTCCAGAGATCCAGTCCTCTCTGCTGGCCTTGGTAAACATTTGCAATCATGTGCACAAGCCCACATGTAAATTTTTAAAACGAAAAGATATGTGAATGGGGATTGAAGAAGTCACATGATCCTAAGTACAGATGATGTGATTTTTATACTTTTTTGATATGTGATTTTTATACTTCAGTGTTCTATCAAAAAATTCATAGAACTGATACTGTTTCAGCAATGCATTAGGATGCAAAATCAGTCACATAATAGTCTTAAAAATAAAATAACTAAAAAATAATCAAAACTAAAAAAAATAAAATATGTTGACAATGAAAAATTGCAAATGAGGAAGAATCTACAGAAGGTCCTAAAGAAAGAAAGATCTCCTGTGTTCATGGATTGGCAGTAATATTATCACAACAAAAGACCTACAGGTTTAATGCAGTTCCTATCAAAACTCCAAAAATAATATTCACTGGTGTAGAAAAATTCCTAATAACCATATGGAAGCTTGTAAGACCCTGTGTTTGTTTTTATTTTTTACTCTTTATACTTTGGGAGACCAGCATCAAGCTCCCAAATGAATACATGGAGTCTTATTGCTTCTTATGAATGCCCAGTCTTTTAGTTTAATCTTAGCCAGCTTATCTTAAATTATCATGTCCACATTTTGCCTCTGGGCTTCCAACTTTCTATATTCTATACACCTTTATACTTACTCTGCATATCTTTCTATATCACGAGGTGGCCGGCCCCAGGTGTCCTCTCTCCTTCTCCTTTTCTCATTCTTTAGTCTTCCCTCCTTACTTGTTCTCAGTACCTGGCAACTCCGCATATCCACCTATCCCTCTCCTGCATCGCTATTGACTGTTCAGCTCTTTATTAGACCAATCAGATGTTATAGACAGGCAAAGTAACACAGCTTCACAGAGCTAAACAAATGCAGCATAAAATAATGCAACACATCTCTGCATCATTAAACAAACATTCCACAGCACAAACAAACATAACACACCTTCAATTACTATTCTACAATAAGCACCTCAATAACCAAAGCAATTTTGAGTAAAAAGAATGACCATGAGGTATCACAGTACCTAATTTCAAATTATACTACAGAGCTAGGATAACAAAACCAGTACGGCAGTCATACAAGAAGAATCATACAGATCCATGTGACAAAATAATAATAATAATAAATAATAATATAAACAAAACTAAAGTTGCACATCTATGGCCACCTGATATTTTTAACTAAATAAGTAAAATCTTATGTCAAAGAAATGCAAAACTATTCAACAAATGATGCTGACAAAATTGCATGTTCACATGTACAATAGTAAAACTAGCTCACTATATACCACCCTGTACACATCAACACAAAACTAATTAATGCTATTAATACAAGCCCTGAAATTCTTAAATAATATTGAAGAAACACTTCACAATATAAGCACAGGCAAGAACCTTCTGAAAGGAAACCCATTTGTTCATGAATTTACAGCAATAATTCACAAATGCTATTTCATAAAATTAAATGACTTATATACAACCAAAGATACCATCAAATAAAAAGATGACTATATGTTGGGAGAATATAGAATGTAAATGCCATAAGCCTAATAACTCATGACTGCATGGCTAGGTAAATCAACAGATAGTTTTCAGAACAAGACACTAAAATTGTCAAAGACTTATTGAAATATGTCCAACCTCAGATATCAGTGAAATGCAAGTTAATACTACATAGAAATTCCACTGCATTACAACCAGAATAGCTTTCATAAAGGAAACAAATAATACTAATACTGGAGAGGATGCAGGAAAAATGAATATTTATGCTATACTGGCAAGAATGCAACTACTTCTGCCACTAGGGAATAATTATGTCAATCCCTTGAAAGTTTGAATATAGACTACTGCACAGAGCGGCTGTACCACCCCTGGGAACATTCCCAAAGGAATCTAATCAATGTTTTACAGAGATACCTGTACATTATGTTTGTTACAGTGCTGCCCAAAACAGATGTCACAGAATCATACTTAGTGAATATCACCAGAGGAATAGATTTAAAAACCACACAGAGAGAAAGAAAGAGAATGAATTTTCTCAGTCATAAATATATGATGGAACTATAACATTTACAAGAAACTAGATGCAACTGCAGATCCGTATAGAAAGAGAAATAAACTAGACACAGAAAGACAAAAAAATACATTTTATCTCATTTATGTATCTATACATATATATGTATAAATATATAAGTATAGGCAGAAATTAATATATATAGTGTGTGTGTGTACATGCAAAACAAAAATAGAAATAGAATTTTCTGGGAAAAGGATGAGAAAAATGGTGAAACGTATATGTTTAATATGCTCAGAGTACATGTTCTAGTTGAACTAAAATATCTTTATGAAGGCTATCACTATATACATGCCAACTTAAAAACAAGAATATGGTACTAGCTCAGAAAAGACAAATGGTGTAATGGTTAGAAACTTGTATTAGGGACTCAATGGCTTCTTGGCTAAGAAATTTTAATGAGGGCTCTAATACTTAAAAATCTTGAATATATTTTTCAGCAGGAACAATGGGCTTGCCAGTATGTTTACTGAGAGATTTTCATAAGCAAATGTATGCATACTGTTGCCATCAATGAGAAGGTCATAGAGAGAGCATATATGCTTTGGGACAGGTCAGAATGCCAACCACTATTATCAAACAGATATCTTGAGGTTAGTAAAGTAAGAAGTTAGTTATGTAAGTCCAGTATTCATAGACAAATATCTTGATATTCAGGTTTGGAAGTCAACTTCATTCACATGCTACTTAAAACCAAGAAACTAGTTAAGAACATTAAATGATAAGGGCTGGTAGAACAGACCAAATGTCTGAAAGGCAAGGAGATATGGTAAAGAAGAAAGGAATATGACTAGTTGGCAGGAAAGGAAAGCAAACATTTCCTACAACCAAGATTGATCAAGAGTTTGAGAATCACTGTTACACCAAAACAGGCCACTAAACAGTATCTATGAATGGATCATTAGAAACAGCCATGGAGAAATCTGGTGGAAGAAATTCAAATTAAGAGCTGCAGGCAATCATCCCTTGGATTAGATTCATAGACACAGGGGAAACTGATTTGAAGGCAAGGATAGGCTTCTTTTAGCTAGTTCTTTTACAAAGACAGACAGAGAGCAGCTGAAATAGTTGAAGGGAGTACTAAGAGAATGAAAACATATGCATGTGAATAGGAAGTGGACCTTTAAAAAGAAAAATTATTAATGATGGTGCTGTGGGTGGATTCCTTTAGTAATGTTCTTGGGTACAAACAATAAATTTTAATTCTATGAGCACGTAGTATGGTGAAAAAGTTTGCAGTGTATTATGGAAGTTTTATGATTATAACTATTTTCTTAAATAAGAAAATAAGATGTAATCTAGGAGTGTTTAAGAGATTGGAAAAGTTATAAGGCATCTTCTACAAGAGTGCCACTTTTTCCTAATCTTTAGCTATAATGAGCTGTCTAGTATTTGGAGCTGCCTGCCAAGTAAGCTTGTTATCTAGTTATCTCAGGTTGACATTTTTTTAGCTGAGATAGCTTCAAATCTGTTTCACAACTGCACTGTTTACTGAGAATAAGGACCATGACCTCACATTCCTGCTTCCCATCTCAGTGACTGGCCCACAATAGACATTTAATCAATATTTAGTAAATTAACAAATGTTTGAGGCCCTTATTGTTTTTAATAATATTTTTCAACGTGTGTTGCGGCTCTGTGTGTCATATGGGTTCTTAGCTCCTCCCAACATTGATTATTCAGTTCTATCCAAACACTCAAGGTTTTCTTCTAAAAGTATAAAAATAAACTATGCCTTTGGGAAATATTGTAACAGTCTAGATTCTGACTGTTTATGTTTAATAATAATTTTTATCCCTCTGTAATTCAAGGCAGAGATTTCAATAGCTCCTGACCTCCCATCAGTGTGAAGCCTTCTGAGCCAGAAAAAAAGAAGGGGCAGGCTGTTGTCATACTTGGGAATTACAGTGTTATTTAGAGTGTTTTCCCTCTAACATAGCCTGTGTATATAGGTTTGTATGGCGCAGTAAATGAGATACACAGTCTAGCTTTTGTCAGGTTGTGGTAAGAACACAATCAGTTGCAACTAAGTGACACAGAGCTTTAAGATTATATTCCTGTATTTAAAACAAGATGTCATTAAGAGTTGTCAATTTGGAGGCAATAAGATGCTAGATAACATATATTTTGAGCCTGGAGGTATGAGAGGTGTAAAAGTGGAAGCCCACTGCCATATAAATATAAGGCACATGAGCATTTTGCAATCTGCTCCAAAAGAGTATTACCAGGCTTGCTTGCAGAGACTAAATGAGCAAGGATAATGAACATTCACTGGCAAACTGTGGAGAAGAAGGCTTCACAGTCACTTTCATTGTTATTTCAATCAAACAACTGATAGGAATACTTAAAGGGGAAAACATTTATTCCAGCTTGTGGTTCCACAGGATTCTGTCTGTGACTGTTTGACTCCATGTCCTTGGGGGCAGTATTCTGACAATGGAAGCCTGAGATGGACAGCTATTCTGTACCTCCTGGCACATAGATGCAGAGGTAGCATGGAATAGGACTTACCCTCCTTCTTCCAGGTAGGCTCCACATTCTAAAGTTTCCATACCCTTCCCACACCATAGTGCAAAACCACAGGAACTTCTGTATGACAAGGAACCAAAACATCAGTAGACTGAGCCCATGTTTGGCTAAGTGGCAACCGGACAGAAATCAACAGGACATATGTTCTACCAGCATAGTCATCTCTCTCTTTTAGTGCTGGTACTTTTGAGCAGAATGAGCTACCTGAGTTTCTCAGTCAATTTTGCCAACTGTGAAGTAAAGACAGGTTTAACTTGAAAACTATGTAAAGATGCAGCTTTATATAATGTAGATTGTACATTATGTCAAAATAATTATATAGGATTGTCCTTGTTCCCAGGGTAACATCACAAGGAAGCTCTTCCATTTCAGGTATCCATTGGAAGCCAAACTCCTGATACAAATCCCTACCATTCAGTTACTTGTTAACACTTTAAACATGTTTGTAAAGCATGCACCACACAGGAAACCAGGTGAATTTTTGCCCATCTTGGGATAACTTCCAGGTACTAACTTCTTAGCTTCCACATCAACTTTTTAGAGAAGCCCCTAAACTTGTATAAGTACACAGAATTCTGGTTTCTGTTGTTTTAATCTTTTGAAAAGAATTGTACAATATATATGTTTTCCCTTACCAAGATCTTCCCTGGCATCCCATCTCCCTCTCCCTCTGACTTGATTTCTCTCTCTCTCTCTCTCTCTCTCTCTCTCTCTCTCTCTCTCTCTCTCTCTCATTCTTGTTCTCCCTCTCTTGTTCCTCTCTTTCTCTTTTGATTCTCTATAACACCCAATACAGTATATTTATTATGGAAATAGTAGTTAGTTGGAAAAGCCATGGTTTTATCGTGAGTAGTGAGCCTAGGAATGAGACCTGTCTCTACAGATGAATTCCCAGCATTCCTGTGGTGTGAGGTTCAACTGGCTGATTCCTTTACTAATTTGACATGTTTATATTTTCTCAGCTTTTCAGTCTTACTGTGAATGTTTTATTATTTTTGATACAGGATTTCTTTTCCCTGATCTCTTCCAGAAAACACTAAGAAGAGTTTAAATTTTAATTTTTTATAGAAATGACAAAGCTGAAGTTTTGAAATTTAAAAACTGCTTTAAAAAAAAATCCAAACAGTTGGCATTAAAATCTTCTCTTTTCTTTTCCTAACTCCACCTAGCTTGAGCCTTTTCCTCTTTCTTCTGTTACTCTGTTCTATGGCAGCAACTATATATAGGCCTTTCTTAAGAGACCTTACTTTTGTTAAAAATAAGAAAATGTTAATTGTGCCAAAGGTTAAGAATCATTTAATTACACTTCTTAAAAATGCTATAGGCATTGGAAATATTTAACTGTCAGGTAAACTTCAGGAAAGCAGCAAGATTACACTGCACAGTGTTCCAGTTCAATGAGCAGCAGCCTGCATTTAAAGAACATAAGTGAATAGAAGAGAAAATGTGATTAAAATGTCAGCACTGCCAATGGTCAATTACTTTTCCCAAAAATATACTAATAGAGTTCCTCTGGCAGTTTATTGTGCCTCTTATCTCTACCATCAGCCTCCTTTTGGGACTAGAATGGTCTTTAATACAGTTTTCCAGATAGCTATTACCACTGAAGCACAGGTAAGCCTGCAAAAATAATGTAATTATTATTTAATAACCAACAGCTTGAATCTGCTGCTCTGGTTTTTTATCCCTAATGGAAATTTAAGTCCATTTAAGTTCTAACACTTTCAGCACACAGTTCTTTGACACTCTAAACATACTGAAATAAAAAGAATGTAAAATTGGACAATTGGGTAGAAATGACACAATCTTGAGTGAGATAAAACTTTGTGTACAGATTAAGTCCCAACTCCAAAGAGCAGGTGCTGGAGGCCATGTTATTCCTTTGGCTACATAGCTTGGACATTAGGCTTTCCATCACCACCTCACCCACTACAATGATCCACCTCCAAGTTAGGAGTTGTAAGACACTGATTGTGTTACCTACAGAATTTCACTATTTAAAAATATATATATTTCACACTGCCTGTTGCTCAGATATTCTGTTAAGGGAGACAAATAGAAAAATGGGAAAGAATGTGATACTTTTCTAAAAATAACCAGTAAATTTTCCTGGAGCATCTTTGTATAAATCGATAAAACCCTATACCGAGTGGAGTAGTGCTTTGAAGAAGGCCCAGAAATGTCCCCAGAGAAACCACCAAAAGGTTCCCAGGTGAAGTGGCTTGAGCTGCTACATGAAAAGTGAGGAAAGGCCATATTGTTCAAGAGAACAGATGCACATTCCTTGAAAGAAAATCCTTATATTGTTGGTTGTGAGCCTAGCCATTAACAGCTGAGCCATCTCTCTCTTGGAGCCCATTCCCTCATGAGGAACACCTGACTCAGTCTTGATGTTGGGGTGAAAAAAGCAGATCTGCTTGGAGAGGATGCTGAACTAAGACACCTTGGGACCGTGGGACTTCTTGCCCTTGTTAGGGACGAGATAAACGGATCGGGAGAAGGGAGAGTGACTGAGAGGGGCAGGAGGGGGAAGGGAGTTTGAACAAGGGGATACATGGATAAAAAAAAGACTTTATTCATAATAATAAAATAAGAAAGAAAGTCCTACATCACAGACATGATTTATTGGGAGGGTAGCAGTATAGAGTCACTAAGGAAGGTCAGAGATTACAGCAATTAAGAAGTGTGAGATGACACAACCATTTTAAATGTATAGAGAGCCATGAAAGAAGAATTTATGGAGGGAAAACTGAATGTATATTCAGAAGAGCAACTATAAAGAAGAGGAAAGGCAAATAATGACAAACCCATTCATATTTCTGAATGGAAAATCTAAAGGCCTTTGTAGAGGTAATGGAAATTGTGATGGGGAAACATATTGATAGAAAGGAGTTAAAATTACAAATATGAGTTTATTGAACTATCTAAAAGACAGAGAAGAGGAAATTACAGGGACCCACCTTCTGTCTTAGAACCAGTTGGAATTACCAATAATAAAATCTAGAATATAGAAGAACAAACTTGAATGTAAAAGCTATTGCTCAAATCAAACTGTGATCATTTTGAGTTGTTCCTGTGATCTGTCAAGCATTAACATCTGACAGGCACTTAAATCCAAGTACCTGTAATTCAAGAAAGAATGAGTCTAAAAAACTGGAATCTTTAGCTATCAGGTGCTCACAGAAGCCGGGTAGAGCTTTCCTGTTCATTTGGATTTTGTTTTTATTATTGTGGTTTGTTTTGTTTTTATTTGATTTTGGAGAGTCATATACAGCCTCCTTTTCTCTGGACCTTGAATGTCTCCCAATGGCCCTTCTGGTAAAAGGGTTGTTGGCCCCATTATGGTGACAATGGGAGGTGGTGAATCTCGTAGGAAGTAAGGACTACCAGGAAGTCTCACAGGTCTCTTGTCACTCTCCTTTATGATTTTGCTCTATGGTGCTTTCCAGCCATGATGTACCGCTTCCTCCCATGTGTGTCAATCACAACTGGGACCTCTAAAACTGTGAACCAAAATGGTCCTTCCCTCACAAGAGGTCCATCATACCAGTTGTTTTGTCTTTTGACAACAATCTAACACAAGATCATTACCAATACTCCAGTCTATAGAAATCTAGAACAATCTAGACTCATTCCCTCAATCAATTTCTTTGCTCTGACGCACAGCCTTTTCAACATCTCAGCACCAAACTGTCTGCATTTACCCCTTGGTCTTGCTCATACTACTTTCATGTATTAAAGTTACACTTCCACTGAACTTTGGGAAGAGGAAAGGGTGGGTGAGCAGGAGGATACATAGAAAAAAGTGCTTTTTAAAAATAAATAAATATTTTTTTAAAAAAAAGAAAGAGAAACCAAACTGTTGGTAATAACACTGAAATACACTTACTACCCAACCTCATGGTACAGAAAATATTGTTGCTATATGCATATCAATAAACTCTAAAATCAAAACACATACTACACTTTACTAAACAGAATAGTAATGTAAACTGTACATCAAACTGGAAATGGCACTGATTCATGTTCAACAGGAATGGTTATTTTTTATTTAATTAACTTTGTTCTTATCATAAAAGATGGTGGTTCAATGGATCTGGAAAGACTCATCAAAGGCCTGAAAGGAAAGACATCTGGGCTCAGTTCTTCAAGACTTTGAAATCACTATATCAAGATCTATAATTTTTTTTCTATTAAGACTGGCTACTAATACAAAGAATCAACGAATCTAAGAATTGGTTCTTTGAGAAAGTTAACAAGATATATAAGCCCTTAGCCAAACTAATCAAAAAACAGAGAGTTTTCAAATCAACAAAATCAGAAATGAAAAGGGGGACATAACAACAGACCCCCAGGAAATACAGAGAATTATCAGGTCATATTTTGAAAATATGTATTCCACAAAAATGGAAAACCTAGAAGAAATGGGCAGCTTTCTGGACAGGTACCATCTACCAAAATTAAATGAAGATCAGATTAATTACCTAAACAGGCCTATAACCCTTAAGGAAATTGAAGCTGTCATTAAAAACCTCCCCAAAAATAAAAGCCCTGGTCCAGATGGTTTCAGTGCCGAATTCTACCAGATATTCAAAGAAGAATTACTACCGTTACTCCTCAAACTATTTCACACAGTAGAAACTGAAGGAA
>PVIH01022775.1:0-26372 GCA_004025045.1 Sigmodon hispidus | reverse complement strand
GTCAGTGGGACCATGGGACTGTCTGCTCCCTGCCCAGGGAGGGGATGGGGAGTTGCAGAGGAAAAAAATGACCAGATGTGTTGGGAGGGGGAAGAGACCTTGAATAAGGATATACAGGGATGGAAAAAAAAAATTCAGAGGGAAAGATGAACACAAAGAAAATATAGGTGTAGCAATCTTATTTGTATTTCTTCCCTTGTTAAGCCATGCCTATCATTCTTATCCTCTGTATAGTTATTGTTAACTCTTCCACATTTTAAATTCTTTTTACTGTGTTTTTTTTTGATAAATACAAAATAAAGAAGGAAGAAAAAAAAAGAAAAAAAAGAAAAAAAAAGAATAGCAGACTGAATATAATAATGTGGTGGTTTAAATGATGATGGTACTCATAATCTCATATTTTGGAATACTTGGTCCCCAGTTGGATGGAATTGTTTGGGAAGAATTAACAGGTGTGGTTTGAATTGGACAGGTGTAAAACCCACACCATTCCAAGTTAGTTCTCTCTCTCTCTCTCTCTCTCTCTCTCTCTCTCTCTCTCTCTCTCCCCCCTCCCTCTCTCTCCCCCCCTCCCTCTTCCTTTTCACTCTGCCTCTTCCTGCCTGTGGGTCAGATATAAACTGATACTGCTGCACTGTCATGCCAGTCTGCCTGCCTGCTGCCATGTTCCCCATAATGAGTTCCATGGACTTTAACCCTGTAGAACCATGAGCCCAAAATTAAATGCTTTGGTTTTTAAAGTTGCCTTGGTCATGTTATTTTATCAGAACAATTGAAAAATATCTAAGACAAATAATAAACTAAAAAACCTATTGTGCTAGGCAATTTATAAAACCTTTAAGAGACTAATGTGCCAGTTTTAGGAAACCTTAATTTTCCCCTTTATGTCGATCCTGCTTAGTTTTATGTCAACGTGAAGTAGTCATCTGGGAAGGAAGATGCTCAATTGAGAAAATGCATCCAGAAGACTGGCCTACAGGCAACTCTGTCAGGTGCTTCCTTGATTAATGATTGATGTAGGAGGGTCTAGCATACTGTGGGTGGTGCCATCCCAGGCAAGTGGTCCTGGGTTGTAGAAGCAGGCTGAGCAAGTCATGGGGTTCCCCTATGGCTTCTGCTTCAGTTACTGCCTTGAATTTCTTTCTGAACTTCCTTATTAATGGAGTATAACTAGAGAGTCCTCAGATGAAATCAACCCTTTCCTCCTCAGCTTGCTTTTTGTTAAGCATATGTTGTCATAGCAACAGAAACTCTAAGACACTGTCCTTTCTGTTACCACTTTGGAAGCCACTAACCAGATGGAGTATTTAATTCTGAAATAATTTTCTTTTCTACAATATCCCTGCCTTTGTTCTCTACTTTCTGAAATTTGTGAAACATTTTACATTAAGATTCAGAATGTGCCCTATGCTTCCCTCCCCTGTTCAGTCTGAGATTTGTGGAGACAGGATCTTCCCCTTATGGCCAGAGGATTCGATAGTGATGAGTTTAGTTTTCATGCTTCATAAAAAAAAGATGGACAGCCACAACCGATCAAAATGAAGTCCCAGTGGACAGATCTACAAAACAACTCTTGCACCTAAAGGTCAGAAAACATAGAGGAAAGGAGAGTGAAAAGATTCTACAAGCCCGAGAATCAGGCAGTTTTCTGTAATACTGTATCCCCTAGAAATGTCAGAAATGTATACTTTCTTTAAATGCAAAAAAAAAAAAAAAAAAAAAAAGATTCAGAATGTGGGCTGGAGAGATGGCTCAGCAGTTAAGAGTATTGACTGTTCTTCCGGAGGACCTGAGTTTGACTCTCAGCATCCACATGACAGCTAACAACTGTCTGAAATTCCAACATCTGACACCTTTACACAGTTATACACACAGGCAAAACACCAATTCACATAAAATAAAAATAAATATTAAAAAAAAAGATTCAGAATGCTAGCTGGGTGGCTTTGGTGCACGCCTTTAATCCCAGCACTTGGAGGCGGAGGCAGAAACAGGTGGAACTATGGATTTGAAGCCAGCCTGGTCTACAAAGCAAGTTCCCAAACAGCCAGAGCTACAGAGAAACCCTCTCTTAGGTGTGTGTGGGTGGGGAGAGATTCAGAATGTTAAATTTGGGTTCTATTTTTTTTTAACTGCTCTCTCTGGTTCTCATTTCATGAATATAGCATGGTCTCCTGCTGTGGAATATTATTTTAACTGGGCAAAGATGTGGTACATTTGTTTATGCTACAGAATATCACTTTAACTGTGTAAAGGTGTGTTGCTTTTGTTTATGCTGCATTTCTCTAATCATGTAAAGATGCTTTGCATTTGTTTCACCTTGTCTGCCTAAGGTATCTAATGGTTTTAATAAAGACCTGAACAGACAATAGCTAGGCAAAGAAAGGATAGGTGGCAGGCAGAGAGAATAAATAGGAGAAATGTAGGCTCGAGAAGAAAAAAAGATGAAAAAGAAAAAAAGGAAAATGTGAGGAACACGCCCCAGGGCAAGAAGGCAAGCATCTGCCAGCCAACTACACATAAAAAGCAGTGAAAGTAAGATATACGAAAGAAAAATAAAAAGTGCCAAGGCAAAAGGTGAATACAGAGAAACAGGTTAATTTAAGCCAAAAGAGCTAGATAGAAACAAGCTTAAGTTAGGCTGAATACTCAAAGCTAGTAAGTCTCTGTGTATAATTGGGGTGTGGTTGGTGGTACATTCTCCTATGTTTCTGACATATCCTATATTCTTTGACAGTTTTATGTTCAGCTTTTATGGCAGAGTTTTCTCAAATGTCTAGTGATTCTTAGTTGTTGGTGGATGTTGTAAATGATTCTGGTCCAGACTTTCTGGGCATAGATCAGAGATTCAAACCCATCGTCCCACAGAAACACATGTAGTCTCACAGAATCACACAAACACTTGTATTATTTTTATGCTGATTATCCTAGGGCCTAGGCATATAATTTGCTAGTACTTGCTCTCAATCTAACTCATCTTGTTCAGCTATGCAGTTTAGTACCTTTTCTCAGAGCAGCATTTCTTCTGTGTCTCCTGTCAGCTCCAGCAACTCTGGTATCGGTCTCTGGTGTCTGTGTCTGGCGTCTGTGTCTGCTCTGAGATATTCCTGAGTTTTCTTAGCCTGGTAGCCCCGCCCACACTTCCTGTTTGCCTTTGGTCAATCAGCCTTTTATTAAACCCATAGGCGGGACAAAAATTTACATTACCAGCATAATCCCACTACAGGTGGATATTGGGTTTAAGCGACTATAAACTGTGTATGAATGAGCAGTTTGTGTACTTTGGGTCCCACTGTAGCAAATAGTCAAATGTCAGGTTATTTTTCACCATATATTTTTCATATATATACATATACATCCACACACATATATATGTTTTTGAGACAGGGTTTCTCTGTGTATCTCTGGCTATCCTGGAACTAGCTCTGTGGCCTGGAACTCACAGAAATCTGCCTGTCTCCCAAATGCTGGGATTAAGAGTACACCAATACTGCCTTGTATCACTGTTCATTTTTTCTGGATGGGTTGGATAGGTAGGGGTATATAAGCCCATAACAGCCAGATAGAGAATGTATGCAGGATCACAATATTCTTAATACTGACATTTTCAGTTCCTTTTCTTCAACATAGCACATCACCACCTTTGGAACTGTCATTTAGTTCTGTTTTGTTTGGTTCAGTTCCTCAGGAAAATAAGCCTTCTATATTTTGCTAAGAAGAGTTAGTTGCCTGGCTAAAGACAGGCAAAAATACACTTTCAAAAAATTCTTTTGCTTTTAATTTTGCTTCTCACCTCCACCTTCGAGGGAACTTTACCAATGAGCCTTTGACTGGTCTGGAAAGCAGCACTTGCCTTCTAAATTTGTAGACCTTTTCTTTTTCTGCACATTTATTTTTGTTATTTTTAAATTGCATTTGCATATGTGCACAAAATAACATTGGGTCCCTTGCAGATAAGAGTTTACAGAAGGTTGTTAGCCATTCAAGATGGGTGAGGACTGAACACAGGTCCTCTGCAAGAGTGCTCGAGCCATGGGGCACTCTCCTTACCCTTATAGACCTTTTCTTCTGTGGAAACAAAATGAACTCAGCTGCCAGAACACAGTTGCCTATGCACATATATATATTATATATATATATATGCACAATACATCAATACAAGGAAAATAAGTACTTTAAAAGCCCACAAATAAGGATCAACAAAGCTCAGCTACTCCTATGTACAATTGAAGTCATCATTGTGAGAATTAGAAATGATGTAATTGTTAATGAGGGTTATTTTGGCTCAGGACCACATGTCTTCAATAAATCTCTGTTCTGCTCAACCGGGCCTACTCTTTAACTTTTCAACAATTCTAACTTTGGGACAACTATGCATAAACTTCCCTTCCCACATCAAACCAAGACAGTGCCAACAACATTCAAAGGACTACCAGATAACAAAGAAGCCAGTGAATTTGATTTTCAGGTAACTGTTTTTCAGTATATGTCCCTATGCCATCATTTCTATGGCACTAAAATTTATTTGGGTAGCCTATATATTTTCCCATCACTCCTTCCCTTTAGAAATTAAAAATACTGTGCTAGATGCTTCATTTTTATTTGATAATTTGGGAACCTGGAACATTTAAAGAAATACACGACTCTAAACAAGCAAACAAACAAGAAAAAAGCATAGCATTCCCAAGCTGTAAACCATAACCACTGAACAGCTTGGGATCAGAAAAACCTTAGACTGGCTCCTTGGATCCCACTCCCCCTAGAGGAACACCTGTCTCAGTCTTGAGGTTGCAGGAGAAAACTGGATTTGCTAGGAGTGGAGGCTGAACTAAGCAATATTGGGACCTTGGGACCTTGGGACCGCCTGCTGCCTGCCCAGAGGGGGAATGGGGAGTTGTGGAGAAGAGAAAATGACCTGATGTGGTGGCAGGGGGAAGGGACCTTGAATAAGGATGTACAGGGATAGAAAGTGTGACTTCTTTATTCATAATAATAAAATAAAATAAAAAAGAAACACACACATATAAATTAAAAGTAATCAATTTAGTGATGATCAAAGAATGAAATTTGGCTCTGAATCATAGTTTCATGCCACTATGAAGTCATCTTCACTTCAAAGAATCTAGGGTCTAACAAATAACACACTTTATTAAATTTTTCCATGAAAAATCATTGGGTGAGGCCAACATTAATAGTAGCCTTCAATGAATAAAGGAATTTGGGTTCTTTATGTAGTTCTTATCCCCTTATTTATGTGACCAGAGCTCTTTTACTCTGTCAAGCCATTGGTTCATTAAAGGTACAATCCTAAGTCAATCTGTACGGTTTTATTGGCGAAGACTGTCATATCATTCCACCATTTCTGGAACATTCACGAAAGAAAGTTGCTGTCATTGGATGACTGCCCAATTAATGTGCTGTAAAACAATTTCTCTTAGATTGCTGAGTCCTGGTGCACACATAGATGGGAATGTAATATTTATTATATGCTTAGCAGATAACTCAAGCTTACTCTCTACCCCAAAAACAGAAATACTGAACCTACCTACTAACTTTTGGGTCCTGCTTTTATCTAAGGAGTCATATCATGTTGGCTGTTTCCTAGGAACTCCTTTAATCTTGTTAGACCAAGCCAGATCCTGATCACTCCTCCAAGCAATCCCACAGATACTCCTGTCACATTCCAGTCATCTAAGTTTTTTCACATGACTCACCCAATTTGAGTCAACATGTAACCCTAGAGCATCTTGCTGCTATGCTGTTATTTTTAGTTAATTACTTAATTATGTATGTATTATTTTTATATCAAATTAGACATTTATTTTTATAACTCATTAGCATGATCTGGCCATTTCTCTCAGCTCATGGGAAATCGTAGGCAATTAATGTTAGTTCACTGAGGTCTCCTTGTCACATCTCTCTTGATTTTACTCCCATATGAGCATTTTATTTTACTATTGCAACCGACTGAAGGAGCCCAGCCAGTTACATACAATTATGAAACTAGATAGCATAGACTAAAAACTATTTAAAGATATTAATAGCATGGACTAAACACTGTTTAAAGATGTTAAAAATATATATATTTTCCTTCTGGTAACAAGTTAACACACAAGAAATACCCAGTTAATCATTGTAGCCCAATTTCTTTAAGTTCAGCTGGTAGACTGGTATGTCAATGGCTTGCATAGTCTTGTCATGAGGTTTAAGACGTTTATCTACTTTCTGGGCTTTCCTACAGATCACAGCTATTTGTACAAAACATTTCTAATCCGGATTTGCATGTACAAGTGCTATGTGAAAATAGCACATATAACTTTTCCTGTATGTGAGTATTACTTATGGCATTTATTTGTTGGGGTGCATCTCTCCATGAATCCTCAGTATACTTGGATGATTGCTTTATTAATTTTATTTAAGGTCCTCAATCACAGGCCATTTTAGAACAGTTAAAGGACCAGTATATAGGTAAAGGTTTTTGGCTCATTTAATGTGACCCAAGAGGGCAGAAACAACTTGGGGCAATGTATATAGGTTCACAAATTAAAAACATTTTTTGTGTCATAGTCTGTATTTTTTTGCATTCCCAATGTCTGAACTAGAGTATGTATTCCTATTTATTACTGGACAGACAACTCAACTTCAAAGAGAAGACACTGTGCTGACACTGATGTCACAAGCAGAATGTCACTTTATTATGCAAACATCAATATGAAAACAGCACAAGTCATTTCTAAGGTTTTAATTGCTCCAAATCTCTAATATTGAAGCATTATTTTTATTACAGGAGAAATTTTGGGTATGTGCATGATAGGAGTCATGGTAGGAAATTAGCTTGGATGGACCTATTTGTTGAGAGCCAGGCCATTCCAAAGCTCTCAGAATACCTGATGGAAGGAAGAACAAGGGGAGCACTATTTCTGTATCCTTGCTCAGAGCCAGACTTGGCAGGGTCTTATCTGATGCCAGGTCCAGGGACTCTAAGGAATTATGGTTTCAGTTCCTGGGAACCTGGCTTTTCTTCCTGTAGAGACTGGAGTAAACAGTCCCAAGGTCACTGAGTGTTTGGTCTGTGATGAACTTGAGAGATCCTGTGTTCTCTTTATGCGATTTTGCTTGATTAGCTTCCCACCTCCCTCTGCCCAAATACAAGAAACAAGAACCCTTAAAAGGTGTCATATCAATTCTTTGTATAATTATTTTAGTTAATTCAATTTCCCTTCTAAAAATAATTTCTGAGAAGGCATGTTCAAATGCTACATTTTCTTTAGTTTGATGGTAAGATCTTTGGGCCATTAAGTAGTAGGTAGTACTTAGTTTGTTCAGGGAATATTATTTGGTTGAGAAGACATCCGTTTTCCAAATATAGGTTGTGTGATTTACTTTGCAGCCTTTAAATTATTTTTGGCTTTATTTATGTGTTGAGTGTTCTGCCTGGTACCGAGGTTAGTCAGGAGAATATTGGATCCTCTGGAACTGGAGTTAGTTTTAAGCCACTATGTGGCTGCTGCTGGGAATTGAACCTGAGCCTCCATGATAACAAGTGCTCTTCACCTCTGAGTCAAGTCTCCAGCCCCCTGCACCCTTTTCCAAATAAACAACACCAGTATCAAAAACAAATGCTTACTGTTATCATGAAGCAGATAGGAGGCTGTTAATGCCCCAGGAGGTCAGTGTAGGAAATCAGTGTCAACAAATTCAGTGCCCACAGTTTAAGCCCCTTTTGTCAGGCAGTCAGAGCAAGGAGAGGCAGAAGAGTTAGGGAAATGATTTACATAAGACTCTACTCCACATTCTGCCAAGCTGTCTGGTGACAAATAGTGCTCCATTTAGACTGCATGATGTCTAGAGAGCTGGCTGGGACTTTTAAGGGGCTTCTGAAAAGGTGGGACTCCACTAGAGGCCGAAGGAGGAATTGGTTTCAGTTTGGGGACACAATGGGAGAGTCTTAGACCTGTCTCCTAAAGTTTGTGGACTGGATTGTTTTATTCTCAGAGTTCAGCATGACACACTTGGAGTTGGGATCTAAAGGTTTCCAAATTTTAGAGTATTTTAAAAGGTCCTTAACCTGACAAGAAAGAATCTCAAGAGGTGTTAGGCTGGGCATCATGGACTCTTCGTCAGAAAAATCCCACCTTCTATAAAGCTACCATATAAGTAGACCATGCTTCTTCACTTTCTGATTCTGTTAAGTGATCAGGAGATGAAATTTTGTAACCCATTAGAATAGTGTTTCTTAACCTGTAGGTAGCAAACCCATATCTCCAAAATATTTAAATTATGATTTATACAATAGCAAAATTACAGCTATGATGTAGCAATAAAATAATTTTAATAATTTTTTGGCTGGAGTGTTGTCACATCATAAAGAACTTTATTAAAGGGTCTCAGCATTAGGAAGGTTAAGAACCACTGCTTTAGAACAAAATGACACAGGACCAGAAAAAGGTGGCAATTTAAGGTAGAAGAACTCAGACCTTTAACACTGGTATATAAAAATTAAAAAATCCTCTTCATGAATTTCAGTTTGTCTGTCATTATACATGTAAGGTATGCCTTAGGCCCACACTGTGCAGTCCTTGAAGATTATGCTGTGTACTATTCACTTACAAGGAAGATCTGTTAGTCCTTAGGACCAGTTCATGTAACTATGCTAGTCACTTACCAGTGAACTTCCTTCATATCTGATGCAAGAAGAGAAGTGCTCTCATCTAGGCAAGCCGATTAAGCTGATTCTCTTAGTGGTCTCAATTGGTAGTGATGCTACGGAAACACTTTGTGTATATGGTTTTGTTGGCAGTGACAATGTATCTACTTAGTAATTAAAGATCATTAGTTGTCTTGGTTGTCTGCCAGTGGAGATGGTTATCAGTAGTTATGATCTGGTAAACTGTCAATAACATCTGTTATTTAAAAATCTGATGTTTTCCATAGGTAATTCGATGCACTTTGGAATGGTGTCTCAGTAACTGGACTATCTCTAACTACCTGTAAACAAGACTAGAGATACGATGTTAAGGACTAAATGTACTAAGTAACATTATTATCTAATGATAGATCTTTCAAGAAAATGGATGCTGAGTAAAACTATAGGTTTTCTCTCTTGAGAGAGTTGCCCTGACAGACCTAGAACTATGTAGAATAAGCTACCTTCAAACTCAGAGGGGTATCTGACTGTGCCTCTAAATTGCTCAGATAAAAGGGCCCCATTTCTATATTAGAGACTAAGGAAAATCTTGTTGTTGTGAATAGCTCTTATAGTCACAAAACTGGCCAAGGGTTTGGGCCATTTTATTCCTTTGTTAATACCTAACTGAACCACTTTGTTTTTAACTTCCAAAACTATTTGTGTAAGAGCACATCACTTATGACCCAAATTCTAAATAAGGAATTTATCTTTTTACCTTTAGATGCATGTTTAAGGGGACCTGTACTGGCAATAGAGTTGTTAGGTGTCAAGATTCGTGTAGTGACCTCTGAAGTAGTAGTCATTTGATCAATTTTGTATAAACTGTTAGGGTGTGTGAGAAGCATAACATTCATTAGCTCATTGAACACATTAAATGTAAATCTAGAGACAAATCAAATAAAGGTAATCTCATTTTACTTACAAACTTCTAAATATTACTTATCAGAAGAGAGACAATGTTATTATCAAGTAAGGGTTATCTAAGAAAGAACAGTAACCTCTTTGCAATTAGTAAGGCTGACCAAAATCTTGGTGACTGACAGTCTGACATACTATTAGAAATCTAACTCAACAGTTTAAAATAAATGTAACAATTTCACACTAAGAAAAGAAAACTCTAAACATGTAAAGGATAGAGGAACCAACAAAAAATATGTATCTAAAGAGACACAGGTCAGACATTCCATGTTTTCAGACAGAATAAAAGAGTAATATGAAGAAACCAACTTTCTTTACCAGCAGCGTAAAGGGAACACTTGCTAGTACAGCAAAACAAGGCAAAATGCTTAGACTTCATCTTTAAGCAACAGACACAAACGTACTCAAATTTATGTACTTTATTCTGAAAAGGATTCTGTTATATATTTTAAGTTTGTATTTTAAACTATATAATATTTTAAAATATATAATATTTTTCAAAGTACTCTTTGAGGAGTCAATAAATTTTGTTAATATCGGCATACATGAATAAAGTACACTTCAAAAGGCTAATTCAGCCATTTTTTGTTTTATTTTTTATTTTTTTAAAATTTTTTTCATTAAGATTTATTTATTTATTATGCATACAGTTTTACAGAAGAGGGCACCAGACATCATCATAGATGGTTGTGAGCCACCATGTGGTTTTGCTGGGAATTGAACTCAGGTCCTCTGGAAGAACAGTCAGTGCTCTTAACCTCTGAGCCATCTCTCCAGCCCACAGCCATTTTTTTTGAATAAGCAACAACAAAAGAGGTGTATTAGAAGACATAAATTCCACACATAATAGTGATTCCATTGCTATTTTCTTGTATAGTTCATGTGTATATTTCTATACCAAAACAAATTAATCTCATCTAAACATTTTCACATATAACTTAGTTTTCAAAAGTGACTAATCTAAAATTCGGAACTCAATAACCTCACAGCATATATTGTTTGGTGTTTGTTGTTGTCTAAACTAAAATTCATCAAAACATGGCATTTATTCCTGTATTTGTCTCTTCTCACAGAATAAAAGTAAGAGTCAGGATTAATGTAAGCTTTACAATAATGAGATTATGCAATTTGAATCTAAAATAGCATATTGAAAAAGTTCTCAGATTATAATGCTGAAAACATACCAAATCCATGTAGCATTCATCACTAAAACTCACAACTTTAATCAAAACAGTCATACTGACCTCTAGTGGCCAGATTCCCTATATTTCATTAATAGTGAAATGCCCAGATAAAAATACTGTAAAGATATATTTATAAAAGACATTTTTGTTATCAAAGCAATAAATGTAGCAGGCATCTAAAACAGAGACATCTAAAGGCCACAAACTGTCACAAAACATTTGTATGTTCTAAGTTTTAGTTCGTCAGTTTATTTTACATTAAAACAAATGACTCAAAGGTTTCCATTTTATCATTATTTATTTAAATCTTATTTTAAATATGCCTGTGGTATAGGCTGACAGTGGGTGCTCTTACTGGATATATCTTATTTTTTGAGACAGGCTCTCAGTGAATCTGGAGCTTATTTTGGCAGACAGTGTGGACAGTGAACCCCTGGGATCCACTTTCTCTCACACCGTCAAGAGCTGTGGTTACAGATGGGCACAACATCTGACTTTTATTTGGGTGCAGGACATGTGAATTCAGTTCCTCATGTTTGTTCAGCAAGCACTTTCCCTACTGATCCACCTCCCCAGCTTCTCTAGTGATCCCCAAAGTAAATAGTTTTATACGTTTACCAGTCTCACGATCCTACTAAGCATTTGAAGTGGCACTAGTACAAAATAACACTGGAGATGCAAAGTCTTTGTAAGACCAAAATTAAAAAAGAATGTAAGTTATCTTTCTAATAATGTATACTGATTATATGTCTAGTCGTTTTGTACATTTGATTTAAAAACATTAGTTTCTAGGTCTCTTTTCCTTTCTCTCATTCTCAGAATGTACATTTTTAGCTTGTTTTTGCTTCCAGTGATTAACCTGGAATAACTTTCCCAAGTTGGACATATTGTTGATTTCAGACTATGGGCACTTAACACCACCATATTCATCACTTTAGCCAGAAAATTGTGTAACTAAAAATTTTCAGACATCAGGAATAAAGCAGGAGAATAATTATAGTATATTCCTAGGAAGGAATCTTATGGCATCATGTCTGTGTCTCAATTTACTCATCTTCAAAGAAAACAGAAATAAAGGTTAAATGAAAAAGAGCTTAGAATGGAGTCTGTCACATGCAAGGAGTCAATAAATTATATTAGTTTCATTATATATGAATAAAGCTCAAAAATTGTAAAAAAAAAAAGCCAGTTGCATTTACGGGCATTTATACAATAGATGGTTTAAAAAATGAAAAACAATGGATACATTCATTCAAGCATTTATTCATGTGGATATATATAAAAATCTGGGTGGCAAAAATGAAAAATTACATCTTAACAGTCAAGTTACTTCTGACACGGTAGTAACTCGAAAGGCATCCAAGCAGCTTTGGGATGTTCTAGTTCCAAACATTTAGAAGAATGTTCCATCTTAGCAGAGGATGCTGAAGGGCAGGGGAAGTTCTTTGAATTATGAATTAAGTTACATTGATATATAATTAACCGAAAGGAAAAGAAACAGACATAGGATTACCAGTGAACCTGAAACTAGAGGGACCAGATGCCCGAGGCATGAACTCCATGCACAGTTACAATTTGTGTGATACAAATGCAAAGGGAAGAAAAGTCTGGTGAAGAAAAAGATGAAGTCTCCCAGTGAGAAGTTAGTCTGGGATAGCCATCTTCCTGATACACTTCACCAACATAGATTTACATTATAGACAGGATAGATGGCTGCAGTTTTGCAAAATTACCAGGCAATACGCCAAATAAATTTCACATTTTGAAAAGACGTGTAAAAAAAGCCCCAGCTGAGGCGTTTGTTTTGAGATAAGTTTAAATTAACAGTACGTGGTCTTAACCAGGACCGCCCCCCTTTTTTTTCTCATAATTTGCGTTCTCCTCCGTTGTAAAGACTTGTTATGTAGCTGTGTAAGGCAGACCCGAGAAGCTAGAGCATCTCCAAGTGGCTGCAGCATAAATTTACTCCGCCTTTCTCTTTCCTGGTCCCCAGACTGCCAGGTCGATGCCCACTGCGTCCAAAGGACTGCAGAAACTTATGACTTCCTCGACCCGGCCCTCCAAGACTCTCAAATGTGCCCTTCGCTCGGATTCCTCCGTCACGTAGCAGGATAGGAGACCATATTGTCAGCAGGCCTTGTTCTGATTGAGGCAGGTCTTCACTGCTTTTTCACCTCACGCCCAACAGCTACACACCAGATGCCACAAACTCTAATCTGAAAGTTGATCGCAAACTACAAATCGTCTCCTTGACGACACTACTTCCGGCCACACCCACGTCTAATCGTCACAGAAACACCTCTTCCTACAAGAGTTCAGATAGTGGGGCGGAGATAGTGTGATTTCTCTCGGCTTCCGGGTCCCGCCTCTCTCGAAAATCCCGCGGGATCTCGTCCTCCCGCGAGAGTTTTTTTGAAAACTCTGGCGGTAACCACGCCCTGGATGCTCGGAGGGTAGACTGCTTGAAACCGAGGGAAGCTGAGGTCGTAAGGATTTTGAGCTGCTGCCACCCGCGAGGAGTTCTTTTCCCGGCGCTATGGCAGCGAAGAAGTCGCTTTCTGTGAAGGAGGCTTTTCGGCTGGCGCAGCAGCCACACCAGAACCCGGCGAAGCTGGTGGTGGCACTTAGCCGCACGTATGGCGCGGTAAGCGGCCTGGCATCGGCGCCGGCGTTCCCTCTCAGGCAACCGCTTCCCGGCTCAGCCTTCTGCCCGCGTCGGAGTGACCTGAGGATCTCCTGTCCTCAGCTAGTGATCGCGACGTCGGGGTCCACACGGTGTCTCCTTCCTTTTTCTCCACCTCCTTCCCCGGGCCCCTAGAAGAGCTATCCGTCATTCTTAGTTTGGCAGTGACTTGGAGACAAATGTTAGACTGCGAAACAAATCTAATACGCCTTTTTTTTTTTTTTTTTTTTTCCTTTGAGGTCTCTAGTTCATTGTGTGAAATACGACCAAGTTATTTCAACCAACTCGTAAGACTAAATCAAATTCTTGTCACCAAATAACATCATTAGCCTTTCCTATTTATACTTATTGTGCATCGAGTGCAGCAGAAGGGATTATAGAACAATGAATTTGAGGATAAATTATTTTAAAGTTGGAGAAAAGTTAAGTAAATATAAATGTGATTAAGATATAGTTTGTGGAAGTTATAACAAAAGGAAATTGCTGCATATTAGCAAGGTCAAATAAAATAAGTACAAGAATTAGTGTTAATTTTTGAGTTATTCTTGCCAAAGCTTGTTTTGCATTAACATGGTAAGAAAAACATCGAGAATCCAAAGGGGTTGAAAGAAAAAAATGAGAGAATTTTTCATTGTCCAAATTTATGCTTTGTACTTTATCAGCGGTGCAAATTATATGCTGAAGTTTGTGCAGATTTATTTTTCCTTTTCTTGGTTTGGGTAATTGAGAATTTACTAAAAAAAGATTTTATTTTGACCTAAGGCTAAATCTTTCAGCAGTGTTATGGTAGTGTTGGGAATTACTAATGCAGCTTATGGAGGCGTTTCTTCTGTCTTTCAGATGGATGATAAAGCAGCTTTTCAGGAGGAGTTTGTTCATTGCCTTAAATACGCTATGGTGGTCTATAAACGTGAACCTGCTGTGGAGAGGGTGGTGGACTTTGCCGCCAAGTTTGTTACTTCGTTTCACCAGACTGATCAGGAAGAAGAGGAAGAGGAAGATGGTGGCATTTTAAATTATTTGTTTACTTTTCTTTTAAAGGTACTGTGTAAACTAGTACTTTGGGGGAAGTAATGAAGACAATTTCCCCATGTTTGTCATTTTCCACAGTAAAGTATCAGTGATAGAGAAAACTTATGTGAGTAAGTATTTTATAGGAAATCATAACTGTCATTAAGATAAAATGATAACTCCAGCATTTAATTTTTTAACTGCCTGTTTAAAATCTCATGTTTGTTGTACCTGTTTTCTGCCTTGACAATTTCTTACAGAGAAGATTGTGCTTATTTTTTAATATAGCAATTTTTTTTTCAGACCACTTGAGATTGTATTGACTAAATGTTTTGTTTTTGTATAGTCTCATGAAGCAAACAGCAGTGCAGTCAGATTTAGAGCATGCCAGCTCATTAATAAACTACTGGGGAGTATGCCAGAAAATGCCCAAATTGACGATGACTTGTTTGATAAAATTAATGAAGCCATGCTTATTAGACTGAAAGATAAGATTCCAAATGTAAGAATACAAGCGGTTTTGGCTCTTTCTAGACTCCAAGATCCCAAGGATGATGACTGCCCAGTAATTGATGGTATGTATGGTTTCCTAAATCTTATTTTAGTATGTTGACTTTGTTAAATTTTTCAGTATTTGGATTTTGTGTGATTGTGTGTGTGTATATACATGTCTGTGTAGGTGTGTACATTCATATGGAAGCCAGAGGTTAGAGTCAGATGTCTTCCTCAATTCCTCCCCACCATATTTTTTGAGACAGCATCTCTCATTAAATCTAGAGCTCATGTAGTCAGACTCGTTGGCTAGCAAGCCTCAGGAATCCTGTCTCCTTATCTTGCATGACCTCTTCCTGGTTTTTATGTGAAGACTGAGGATTGGAACATCAGGCCTCATGGGTGTGTGGCAAATACTGTACCAGAAGACCCTTCTCCCTAACCCAGCATCAAACTTTTTCTTACTAATTAGATTTGTTTCTCTGTGTATGGAAGTTTCAATCCAACAACTTAAAGTAAGAGAATATTGTCAGGGTATTGTCAGGGCTTTAATTCTGCCTTGTTCTAACTCCAGTTATATCCCCTTCTTTCAGAGATGATAATAATTACAGTGAATTTGGGGTTAATTGTCCTTTTTACCTAAAAACTAAGCTTTAACAATCATTTGTTTTTGATTGTTAAATTTTGTCTACCATTTTTTTGGTGTGTTATAATATGCTACATTTTTGTCTTTTTTTCTTCAAAATTATTCCTAATTTTAGCATTCATTTAGGGTGATATATTTTTATTTCTGATCTATTTTAATGTTTTGTTTTACAGAAATTATTCTGCATGCTAAAGGCCCCTCTAGTTCCGCAGTTACTTTGCTTTAAAAAGAGTGTTAGAAGCAGTGTGTGGTGGTGCCATGCCTTTAATTCTTGCATGCTGACAGCAGGCAGATTTCTTGAATTTGAGGCTAGACTAGTCTATGGAGTGAGTTCCAGGGTAGCCTTGGCTACACAGAGAAACCCTATCTCAAAACAACCAAAACAAAACTGTAGTGTTAGGATTTTTGTTATACATGGCTTTGGTGCATAGATTAAAGGGTTTTATAGTGTTATACTTAGAGACAGATTTATATAGGTTCCACTGTTATTAGAATAGGTAAAGTATTCTAAGAAGCTATTTACTTATTAATATTCTCACTAATGGACATCAAAGTATGCATTGACTCACATCCTCTTTAGTTTCAGCACATTTTAAAGTTCGATGCTCTATCTAGCATTTATTATTATTACCCATCTTCATAAATTTAACAGGTGATCATCATGAGTTGCTGAAGGGTGGTGGTACAATTTGAGACATGTACTTGGACAAATGGATTATAAAGTTCAGTTACTCAGTGTGACTTCAGATGCAGTCAAAAGTTCCACTATATATGTATGAGACTACTGCCAGTATCTAGCAAACCTTTGTATAGTCAGATTTCTTTTAGTGAAAGGGAGGAGTGCACTCAAACAATGGTAGAAGTATATTAAACATATGAATTTGTAACAGCTACTTATTCTCAATGTTAAAAGTACAAAGTCAGACATGAACCTTCATAGCTTCCCTCTTGAATTACTATCTAACTGTATAGAAGTTCGTTGAGTTGTATAGTCTTTGGGTTTGATTAATTTTGGGCTGTGACTTTTTGGGGGAGGTAACATTTTTATAATAAAGTTTAAAATAAATTAAAATAATAGGTCCTTACAAAAAAGCATATCAACTTAAAATAAATTGCCTTATCTAATTGTCTCCTGACTTTGACTTTTGGGGTGTTTTTATTTTTAATCTCCAGTCACAATATATTTATTTGCTTTTTTAAATTCCATTCTCAGAAGGAAAGTTTTTTGTTTTTTATTATATTTTTGCTAAATGTTAATAGAGCAGTACATGGTATTTCTGTTATTTAAAAAAATGAAATATCAGAATATAGACACTTCTGTGACTTAAGGAACAATTTTGATATTAAAATGTATTCCTTTATTTTAGCATATATTACTTTAATTGAAAATGATTCAAATTCAGAAGTTAGACGTGCAGTGTTATCCTGTATTGCACCATCAGCAAAGACTTTGCCAAAAATTGTAGGACGTTCAAAGGACGTAAAGGAGGCTGTCAGAAAGCTGGCTTATCAGGTAAGTAAGTCTAAGATCTTCAGAAGGCATGGGTTTGGTATTTTGGAAAAATCTTGGTGACAATGATATTTTTTGGAGAATATAGGTAATTTAGGTAGAGTATTATTGTATTATACATATTAACAGCCAAAACATTTAGGTTAACTTATTGAAGAATGCAGTATTCATAAGTAAGATCTCTAAAGTATGTTGAGATTAATGGCTGTCTTTTACCTTTTTAAGGTGTTAGCTGAAAAAGTTCATATGAGAGCTCTGTCCATTGCTCAGAGAGTACTTCTTCTTCAACAAGGTCTTAATGACAGGTCAGGTAAGATACACATCTTTGTAAACACTATACTTTGAAGTCATATGTGAAGTTAATAAAACCATCATTTCCATAAATTTGATGAAACATTTTGGGGTTAAAAGCCTTGGTATTTTGAAAAAGCAAAGCATTTATTTCTTTTAGACTTCATTGTGTAAGGAGGGGAAGACGATTCTAAATTTTATGTAGTTTTTTTTCCAGAAGTCTGACAGCATCTTTATACTCCATCTTTCTTATACAGTACTATTGTGTTTTTCTATAATAACATAAATGTGTTCTACCTAAAATTTGTGTTTGTATTGTAAACTATTGTTAACATTGGTTCAGTAAAAGTTAATTAAAATGGGGATAATGGAGGCGAAAAAAGTCTGGAGTGTGCATTGTTTACCTGTTTTCAATAACTCACCAGAGACTGTGAAACAAGCAGTGAAGAAGCATCTTCTCCAAGGCTGGCTGCGCTTCACCGAAGGAAGTATCTTGGAGTTGCTTCATCGATTAGATGTGGAACATTCTTCTGATGTGGCCGTCTCTGTTCTCAATTCCTTATTCTCAGTGACTCCTTTCAGTGAACTGGTCAAAATCTGTAAAAGCGATGATGGCAGGTATATGATGACTTCATTATTTCTTTCTTTTTTTTTTTTTTTTAAAGATTTTATTTATTTATTATGCATACAGTTTTACAGAAGAGGGCGCCAGACCTCATCATAGATGGTTGTGAGCCACCATGTGGTTTTGCTGGGGATTGAACTCAGGTCCTCTGGAAGAACAGTCAGTGCTCTTAACCTCTGAGCCATCTCTCCAGCCCCCTGACTTCATTATTTCAACTGTGCAGGATATTTGCATTGAACTTCCACAATTAAAATTGGTTTCCCTCCCTATACTGTAGATTTCAGCAGTACCTTTTATCTGTTCTTTTATTTTTTTAATGAATGTCTTTGTTTCCCCCTCGGATAAAAGAATTCATTACTTTTTGTCAGATATTACTTCATTTGTGCCCTTTCATTTAGTAATTCTACTTTTGCATTACATTTACTATGAAAACATCCCCAAATACACATTCGTGCCTTGTTAGCTCATTTGAAGCTTTTTCTTTTGCCTTTCCTTAGTCTTAAGTTTTTTTCCTTTTCTTTTCGTAACTTTTTGGGTGGGTCAGTTAATGATCTCATAATTAAAAGACTAAAGTAATTGAAAGAAATCTACATCTTATTTTCATTCTTGATCTGCTGTTCAACTGCATGTAAAGATAATGTTCTCTTATTCTCTTCTAAATGAAGGAAGTTGATTCCAGTGGAAACATTAACTCCTGAACTTGCTTTGTACTGGCGCACCCTTTGTGACTATTTGAAATCAAAAGGAGATGAAGGTGAAGAATTTTTAGAGCAGATTTTGCCAGAGCCTGTGATATATGCGGAGTATTTACTGAGGTAGATTTTTCTTTTGGTTTGAACTGTACTTTCATTGCTCATGTGCCAATCACATCGCCCCTCCTTATATGAAGTCATTGTTGGAAAGAAGTTAAAAACTATTTTGTTCAAGTAGGTATAAATGGGTGTATACATTGAGTGTTTCTAAAGAATCTGTTGTGATTAGTGCACTGAATGTATACAGTCAGAGCATTACTATCCCTGTCACAATGACTCAACAATAGCAGCTGATTAGTGTGACTTTCCCTGACAAAACTTTACTGACTTTTTCTTAAATTTTATCTAATATTCATATGTGATAAAAGTTAAAAAATTATTTTTTGTAAGCTGTACAACAACAAATATCATGGGTAGTACATGGACTAGTTTCAGAATCATAGGGTGCAGATGTATGGTCAGTTTTAGTATAATGTTAAGTCTTTTTTGGTCAATAACATTACTAAAAATAAAACAATTTATAATTTTAAAGTTTTATTCTCCTAAATTACCTGTTTTAATATATGTTCTGATTAATTATGTCAACTTGACCCCAGCTAGAGTCATTTGGAATAGGAAACTTTAACTGGGAAAGTGCTCCCACTAAATTGGCCTGTGGACAAGCCTGTGGTACATTTTCTTGCTTGATGTTTGATTTAGAAAGGCCTAGGTCATTGTGGTTGGTGCCATTCTTGGGCTGGTGAACTGGGTTCTATAAGAAAGTAGGCTGAGCAAGCCATGGGGAACAAGTCAGTAAGCAGCTCCCTCCATGGCCTCTGCATCAGCTCCTGCCTCCACGTTCCTGCCCTGCTTGAGTTCACTTCTTTCAGTAATGGATTGTAACGTGAAATAAAAAATAAACCATTTCTTTCCCAATTTGCTTTTGGTCATGGTGTTTTATCATAATAGAAATTCAACTAAGACAGTATAATTTCTACTTCACTGAAAAATTATATTAAAAAATACTTATTGTCAGAATTCAGATATAGAGAAAAATTTATTCTTTGCTTCTCCAGTCCTATCGATCCTTGTAGAGTTGACAGATAATTAGGGTGTGCATTTTCAAATCTTTTTTTCTACTTGTTTTAAATGCACGTGTAAGTTTCTTTTTGAAAATATAGCATATTATATATGTATTATTTTCTGGTTTTTATTTTTTTGAATTTTATGTAAAAGTATTTATTGGTATGGGTATTCCACTATTCTGTAGTACCTTGTGTGTGCTATGTAAGTGCTCTTCCACTGAGTTACATCTACCTTTTAAAAATATTCTACTTATTTTAGTTACATCCAGAGCTTTCCAGTAGTTAATGAGGAACATAAAGATGATTTTACCTACATTGGAAATTTGATGACAAGAGAATTTATAGGTCAGCAATTGATTCTAATTATAAAATCTTTGGATGCCAGTGAAGAAGGAGGAAGGTATGTGTAAATGTTGACATTTAATTTAATTTATTTTAACTATTTAATAACCTACCTTGGTTTAATTTTTAAAAGATAATTTTAAAATTAAATTTTAGCATAACTATAAATGATGAAAATGATATATGCTTTGTTAATCAGGTTTTTTAAAGAATAATTTTATAAATTCATAAGTAGATAGAATATATCTTGATCATATCTACCTCAAGACTCTTCCCACTCCTTTTGGTCTGTAACATGTTTCTTCTACTTGAGCCTCTGTTCCTCACCCCTGTTTTTAACTTTCTGAGCCCAATTAGTGTTGTCTGCATGTGCATGATTATGTGGCTATCCATCAGATTATGGGCAGCAAAACACCAGCTGCACCCCTGAAAACTGATTCTCCTTTGCCTAGTAGCTGTCAACTGCCAGTACTTTCTCAGCTGGAGGTGGGAGGTAGGGCCTTAAGAGCCCCTACCTATCCCATCTATCCTGGAATGTTGACTTGAAGATCTCAAGCAGGTAACCATAGATGCTATGAGTTTTTGACTGTAACAGCTAAGTCCTGTGAGGAGGGCAGCATTATCACTCTTTCTTGACCCTCTGGTTAAGTCTCTATATTTAAATACAGTTTTGCTACAATGATTAGATGTACTTATAGTACCCTAGAAGTACTATAAAAATTTTTCTCTCCTCTTCTGTATATTAAAACATTTACACATATATACTTAATTAATATATTAGGTTAGGGTATATTTTGAGGAATGTGTTAGGTGGTTTTGTTGGTTTGTAATCATAGTATATAAATTTATATGTTATAGGTTAATTGTTTATTGTGCTCTTTTGGTATAATTAGAAAATGACAATACGAGGCTGTTACAAATACAACTTTCATAGTAAGTAGTAGTATGCTGAGTATGATCTACAGTAATGGTAAAACATACATTTTGATAATTACATAAGCCAGTAACAGTTATTTAGCATTAAGTATGATGTGTTGTATATAGTTGCATCTACTATATGCTTATATATATGGCAATGTATATTTGTTTACACTGGCTTCACCAGAGAAATATGTTGACATACATTACTACTAGGGAGACTATATCATTAGGCATTAGATATTTTCTAGCTCCATTATCATTTTCTGGGACTTCCATCAGACACATGGAATGTCTACTGAAAGATCATTTTGTGGCACATGATTGCATATGTATGTGTGTTTCTATGGGTATATATGTATATGACTCTAGTGTGATTACCTTAGAATAAGTAATTTCTGATTTTTTTTTTTACTTAAAATATTTTTTTAAAATATTTACTTATTTATTATGTATACAGTGTACAGAAGAGGGTACCAGATCTCAACATAGATGGTTGTGAGCCACCATGTGGTTGCTGGGAATTGAACTCAGGACCTCCAGAAGAGCAGTCAGTGCTCTTAACCTCTGAGCCATCTCTCCAGCCCGACTTAAAATACTTTTTGCAGAGAAAACAAGTAGTGTTATCTAGATGGTTTGATTCACCTCTCTTTTTTTTTTTTGGTTAATTTAGGATCAGGGTATTAAAATATAATTTATACATGCATTTTTAAATAAGTTTGCAGAATATGAGGTTTTTTTGTTTGTTTTTTAACCAAAGGTCTGTATGTATGGAATTTTGTACCTCTAGTTATAAGCAGAAGTAAAAACTGAAACAAATGTAAAGGGAAATGTTAGGCAAAATGTATTTTCAGTTGGCAAGATGGCTCAGGGGTTAAAGGTAAAGGTGCTTGCTGTCAAAGCTGATGACTTTGATTTGATTCTCGGAACCCTCAAGGTAGAAGGGGAAAACTAACTTCTGCAATTTCTTCTCTGTTCTCTACATTCAGTTTCAGGCATGAGTGTGCTCTTTCACATACTCATGCAGAAAATAAAGAAAAAAATGTTTGAAAAATATGTAAAATGTATTTTGTCATAGTGGTAGTTAAATTAAAAAAGCTCTTTTTGATTACAGGAAACGACTGCTGGCTATTTTGCAGGAGACTCTTATTCTGCCTACAACCCCACTATCCTTAGTTTCTTTTATTGTTGAGATACTCCTCCACATCATCTTAGATGATAATAAAAGGATACAGATTGTAAGTGCTTTTCTTTCTGATATAGTTTAGAAGCTTTGATCGGTGACATTCAAGAGTCAGTATTTCTCTTCAGCACCCTTGTCTTTGACTGTATTAGTGTTGTCCAGCATGTTTCAAGAAGGAAAAAGAAGAGTGCATTTTTTCATATGGAGTTTAAAGCTCTTCTTTTTCTTAGCATACCTGTTACTGTTGAATCAGTGCAGCAGGAATGGGAGGAAGGGACAAGTGGGATGAGGTTTTATTTGTAATTATTGGGAACTAGTGTGTTGAAAGAAGATTGAGTTATGTATTCCTCAATCATGGTTTTGGGCAAGTTTTTAGCCTATTATACTAATCTGCAAAATACTAATGTAACCTTATACTAATGCTCATAAAGTGTTTGATAGATACAATAGTCAGTTGAATGTGCTATGGTAGTTTGAGAAATGAGGTCTAGCCCTTGAGAGGATAGCAATAAGAAACAGATTTGTATTAATTAATAAAACCAAGCAGTTTGCTTGCTGGTTAGTTCAGAATTGGTTTGTCCAAACCTCTCCTTATATACTCATCCTTTCTATACCAATTTTAATTAGTGGTTATCTAGGATTTTCTTGTTCAGGTGGGAGGCACCCTTTTATGAACTGTCGAATTTCAAGTGGCTTTGAAAGTCATTATCATTGCTTATTACTTATATATTGGGTATTAAAGGAAGAAAATTTGTTTTTGTTTTAACTTCCACAGAACTGGGGAAGGAGTTAAGAATTTTAGGCACAAATTTTTACAGTATAGAAAGTAATCTTAAGATACAATAACTCATTTTTCTACTTTTAAAATACTGAATTAGGGATAATATGTCTTTAGTATTCATTTCATATCACTTAAAATTGTTATTTTTTAGTCAGATAATACACCTGACTAAAATACTCAGTTATTTATGTTTGTTTTTGGTTTCTTGTTTTGGTTTTCTTTTTTTTTTTTTTTTTTTTTGAGACAGGGTTTCTTTTTGTTTAGCCTTGGCTGTCCCGAAACTAGCTCTGTAGACCAGGATGGCCTTGAACTCACAGAGATACTCCAACCTCTGCCTCTTGAGTGCTAGGACTAAAGACATGCTATCACTGTCTAGCGATTATTCAGTCTTATTGTTTGGTCTTTATATTAGTTGCTGTTTTGTTGCTATGACCAAATGCCTATTATAATGGTTACTCATGTCAACTTGACAAGATTTAGAATAAACTAGAACACAAATCTGGCTGTGTTGGTGAGATAGTTTCAAGATTGGGTGAGGTGTGAGTGGCGCCATTTTATGGGCTAAGGTTCTGAGTTGACAGAGGGTGTGAACTCAGTACCAGTATTCGCTTATCTTTGCTTTTTGACAATAGTGTAGTATGACTAGCTACTCTATGGTTCTTTTGCCATTTCATCCCCTCTGTGGTAGACTGTTAGTTTCAAACTGAACCAAAATGAATGATTCCTTATGTTGGTTTTGTCACAGCAATAAGAAAAGTAATAAAACTGCCAAGAAGTGACAAGGAAGGAAGTGGGAAAGGGGCAGGAAAGAAATAGAGGAAGGAAGGGTTTGTTTTGGCCTGAGGTACAGTCTGTAATTGATGTAGGCACAGTGTTGAGAAAAGCTGTAGCTATGGTAGACATCCAGTCACATTTTGTCGACAGAAAGCAGAGTAGTGAGTCTGGTGTTCAGCTAGATTGTCATTCCTTTGTGCCTTTCTCAGTGTAGTGCTCCAGCCCGTGGGATGGTACTGCCTATATTTAGGTTGTGTCTTCCCTCAGTTAAACTTCTTCACAAATACCCTTACTGGCATGCCCAAAGGTGTATCTCCTAAGTGATTCCAAATCCAGCTGGGTTGGCTATGTAGATTAACCTTCATAAACCATTTCTTCTCAAGCATGGTCATTTTAAAACCAGTTGTTTCAACAGGTAGTATTTCTTTTTCACCAGGTCTTTTATTACTGGGCTGTCCATTGGAAAGAGTCACCCTCTTGGGGAGTATCTGAAAACATCCTCAGATAGCTGACTCTCAGTAGATAGCAAGTCTAATCATATGAACAATAAAGATAAATCAATATAGTCTTTACTCAGGATTATGTAACCAATATGTATGACTTTTAGATAATTCTTTTGTTGTCTTTCAAAGATGGCATTTACTTGGAGTTTGATGTAGCAGTTGGTTATCATTTGCTAGTATAAAACATGGATTACAGCTTGTATTTTGAATTATAACTATTAGGTCACAGAAATTATCTCAGAGATTCGTGTACCCATCGTTACTGTTGCTGTTGATCCATCTGATACAAGAAAGAAGGAACTTAGGGTAAGTCTCTTCTAAATCAAAGACAAGCTTTAGTGGTGTCATTGCTGCCTCTTGCTGGACTACTTAGAAAGGTTCTCATCAAGTCAAGTTATTAAGTGTTACACTATAACAGATCATAACAGATTTGCTGATGTCTGTCTCAGGAAAATGAAATGTTTGGTTGCTTCAATCTTGAGTGTTTGGGATATTGTGACAAATTTTCATGTTAATTGTTGTGTAGATGATCAATTTATATCTTTTTTTAGATGGCTGAAATAAAAGTTAAGCTTATTGAGGCTAAAGAAGCTTTGGAAAATTGCATTGCTATACAGGATTTTGATCAGGCATCAAAATTAAAAGAAGAAATAAGAACATTAGACGATGCCAGACTAAACTTGTTAAAAGAAACAGAGCAACTTGAAATTAAAGAAGTCCACACAGAGAAGGTATGTGTCATTTTTCATACTAAATTTTAACTACTATTATATCAGCAAACCTTTTTGTAAAATTTATTAAACTACCAGGTTGTATTTACTTTAGAGGGAGTTCTGACAATAACATGAATTAAAATGAGAAAAAAACCTAATTTTGAAACTTCTTGTTATATTTTTAGACTTGTGGTATTTGAGACAGTCTCATTATATAGTGCTGACTGGCCTGGAAAACTCTATGTAGATCAAGCTGGCCTTGAACTAATGGAGATCTACTTGTCTATGTCTCCATCTCCCTTGTGCTGAGAATAAAGTGATGTGTCACCACACCAGGCCTGGCATTTTTGGACTTTGAAAATACCTTTAGTTTTTTGTTGTTGTTTTTTTTTTTTTCCATGGTGTCCCAAATTTTCTGTACATTTTGTGTTATGGCTTTTTTGATTTTAGTGTTTTCTTTGAGTGATGTATCTGTTTCCACAATTGAGTCTTCCACTCCTGAGATTCTTTCTTCCATCTCTTGGATTCTGTTGCTTATGCTAGTATCTGTAATTCTAGCTCTTTCTTCAGATTCTCTATTTCCTCCTTTGCCTCGTTTTGTGACTTTTTTATTGTTTCTAATTCAATTTTAGTTCCTGGAATGTTTCTTTCATTTGTTGTTTTTCTCTTTCTTGGTTTTCTTTCAAAGATTTGTTCATATCATCCAATTTTTTATTTGTATTTTCTTCTATTTCTTTAAGGGAATTTTTTATATCCTCTTTTAAGGCTTGTATAATCTTCATAAATGTGTTTTTAATGTTGTTTCCTTCTGTTTCTTCTTCATGCTCTGTCCAGGTCTTAGTGTTATAGAGCCACCAGCTTCTTCTGGTGTTGCCTTGTTGTTCTTTATATTATTATATGTATTTTTGCACTGGTGTCTGCCCATTGCTTCCTTGGTTCAGCTAGGACATGCTTGTTCCTGAAATTTGAATACTTTCTTCTTGGGAAAACTAATGTTCTAGTGCTTTACTTAGACATTTTATTCATTTATTTACTTTTCTTAAGTGGTCTAAAAAGGAGTTGCATCTAACTCCCTTTTGTGAAAGGTCATGACATTTTTTTTTTTTTTTCTTTATTTTGTATTTATTAAAAAAAAAACACAGTAAAAAGAATTTAAAATGTGGAAGAGTTAACAATAACTATATAGAGGATAAGAATGATAAGCATGGCTTATCAAGGGTAGACATACAAATAAGATTGCTACACCTATATTTTCTTTGTGTTCATCTTTCCCTCTGAATTTTTTTTTTCCAT
>PVIH01022774.1:0-26367 GCA_004025045.1 Sigmodon hispidus | reverse complement strand
ACAGATTTTCCCCTTGCTTATCAACTTCCATGTTGTTACTGTATTTTTTTGTGGGTTGGTGGGTTGGTTTGGGGACAGGATCTCACTATGTATGATGGTCTTTAACTCTTGATCTTGTCTTTCCCTCTCTGCTCAGTTCACATTTACACAAATGGTTTTGGTTTTTGTAGATTCATGATTTTGTATTTTTAGTCCCAATTTTTTTCTTCCTAGAATTTATCTTGATGTATTTGAGAGGATTTAATTTTTAAATTAAAAATATCTGATTATTTTCACATATGTATGTATGCATGTATAAGATGAATGAATATTGAGGGCATTCATTATTTGAACGAGGCTGGTCCTGTATCATGTGACCCTCTGACTCTACCCTGCCTTGAAACTTGGACTGCAGGTGTGTGTCCTGCTCCTCCCAAAGGATTTTAAGTCGATATTTGGTTTGCTTGTTTGTCTGAAGTCATATTCTCAATTTTCTTATTTTCTTGAGCTTCATTCTGAACTCTATCTTGTGCTAGTGATTGTCTAAAATCAGTCTAGAATATCAGAGGACTGAATCATCCACAACTAAGCCATGAAGGTCAGGGAGTGGTGACCCACACCCTTAATCCCATCACTCAGGAGACAGAGATCTACCTGGATCTCTGTCAGCTCAAGACCTAACAGCCAGGCAGTGGTGGCAACTTGGGAGACAGATGCAGGAGTATCACTCTGAGTTTGAGGCCAATCTGGTCTACCAAGCAAGTTCCAGGACAGCCAGGACTGTTACACAGAAAACCCTGTCTTGAAAAACAAAGCAAACAAAAAGCTGGAGGGATGGCCCTGTCCTCTGATATTCCAGACTAATTTTTATTAAATATACAATATATGACCACAACTGGTTTTTATCCCCATACCATTGTCATGCCAATGTTCTTCAGTGTCTTCTTTTCCAGACCATGTTAGATATTCTCCCACGTTTATTCTTCCAATCCTTTTGCTACTTACCATCTCACTTTCTGCATCTGCTCTAAGTTCTCTGGTAGAGCCACTCCCAAGCTTTCAGGGAAAAAAAGGGTGACGATACCAATCAGGACAGTGAGACTGCCCATGAGAATGTAAGGCAGGAGTCTGTTATAGGCACCTGTAAAGGACCAAACAGGAGACCATCTATCAGATGCAGACATGCTCCTGGGAGTCATTTTGGCAAGGTGCAGACAGGCTGTGAGAGAAGATTTCAGCTAAACATTTTCAAGAGAAGAAAAGTCAGCAAAATAGCAAAGACTGTTCCAGTGGGATTTCAGAACCTACACTTCTCCAATGATTTACCCCCTGTACATTTAGCATTCTGTTAGGTTCTGCGGTGTAGGACACGTGTTGCATGGATGGAAGTCTTAAGTTGAAGGTGAGAGGACTTAGCAATGTAGCAGAGGATGGCTTTGAACATCTGATTCTCTTGCCCTCACCTCTGTGATCCCATCCATGGAGTAAGCAGTGCTGGGGGCCAAACCCAGAGCTTTGTGCTTGCTTTGTAGGCAAGCATTGTACTGACTGAGCCACAAAGCAGCCCTACTCCATTTCTCTTTATGGGGCTATAGAGACAAGAGTACAAGAGATCTTCCTCTTGCTGCTCCTCTGCACAGAGACACAGAGAGAATGGAAAGACAACACACCTGAGCATGTAGGCTTGTTTGGTTTTGCTGATAATGTAAACACTGCTCTTGAGGCTTCTCTGTAGCTTTGTATTGCTAACAGGAATAGCTTCCTATACCAAAGGCTCCTTCTTGGGCTCTGCTTCTTGAGAACTAGTGGCCCAGCACTGGATTATCTAAGTGTAGTTGAGTAGTGAGTAATGGCATCACCCTATATAGTATGCTGTCACAGTGTGCTCAGCATAGCTGTGCTTGGGGCAGCTGTGCAGGCTATGTTTAAAGTTAGGAAAATGTGTTTCTTTCTCTGTATGGATTTAGACTATACATTTCCTGGTGTGTGTGTGTGTGTGTGTGTGTGTGTGTGTGTGTGTGTGTGTGTGTGTGTGTGTTTTCTGGTAGATAACCACTGTGTAAGCAAGAAAATAAGGAAGTCTGTTTAAGCCAGTCAATTCCTAATGAAGATTAGGCTCAGAACACAGAACAACATCCCACTAAAGTCCCTTTTGATATTATTTAAGACTGTTAATGTTTGATTAGACAGAAACTAAACATTTCTGTCTAGGGCAGGACAGTGGTGGCACATGCCTTTAGTCCTAGTACTCATGAGGCAGGCATATCTCTGTGAGTTCAAGGTCAGCCTGGTCTATATATCGAGTCCTAGAATAGGCTCCAAAGCTATACAGAGACACCCTTTCTTGAAACAAAACAAACAAAACAAAACAAACAAACAACCCCCCAAATGTAAAATAAACTGTAAGTTATTACCTAGGAAAATATTTATAAAATATGTATACAGTGCATACAGAAGGCTAACTTCTTTGTACTATAAAGAACTTACGCACACACAATGAAAATTTGAGTCTGGCCACTGAAGCACTGGGGAGGACTCAACAGCATCCTCTGAGTACTATTCATTCTTACACTGTGTGTCTGTCTACCAATGCTCACATAGCCCTTATGAAGTCTGGTTCTACCAAGATCAAGGAATCCTAACTCGTGTCCACTAGGTAGAACCTCTGCTCTTCTCATTCCTTGTTGGCTTCCTGCTCACATTAAGGAGGCTATCAGTATAAGAATTCAGGCATGGAGCGATGGTTCTGTGCTTAAGATCACTCGTTGCTCTTGTAGAGAGTCCAAGTTCCACTTGCAATACCCATATAGTGGCTCATACCTTCTATAACTCCAATTCTAAGAGATCAGACACTCTCTTCTAATATCCCTGGACACCAGGTACAAAAATGATACACATATTGGTTAAACAGTCATACACATAAA
The DNA here is from genome assembly GCA_004025045.1 of Sigmodon hispidus. NCBI lineage: Eukaryota > Metazoa > Chordata > Mammalia > Rodentia > Cricetidae > Sigmodon > Sigmodon hispidus. Next base: position 23,464 of record PVIH01022774.1, on the reverse strand, counting down.
GTAAAAAATGTGTGTGTGTGTGTGTGTGTGTGTGTGTGTGTGTGTGTGTAGAGAGAGAGAGAGAGAGAGAGAGAGAGAGAGAGAGAGAGAGAGAGAGAGAGGAATCTAACAGGGTCATAGCAGGGAGATGCTTACTACTAAATCTAATGGTTCACTGAAAATCATGAAAAGAAACCAGTAAGGGCTTTAAGATGAAGTGTGCCTGCACAGATTTAGCAGTCAGAGTATGGACAGTGGCTCAGCTAAAGTGTGACAAGCATAGGACCCAAACCAACTCCTCCTACAGTACATATAACACCCACATGCAAAGTACACATAAATACAACCCACTAGTTTAAAAATAGAACAAGGTGAATCTCACCCAGGTAAACAAAATAGGGAGCAATGATGCTGCCCACCCGAGAGGCCATGGAGGTGATGCCCACAGCCATGTTCCTGACCAGCGTTGGGTAGAGCTCTGCAGTGAAGACATACAGCATGGAGAAGGCAGAGGTGACTCCAAATTTCCCCAGCATCACCAGGGCAATGGACACGAAGCTATAATCTGGAAAAGAGCTTCATTTCAGACAGGGTGCATCTAGAATTGATACTGAGTTCAGTTACTTTTTCCTCCTTTTTCCTGCAAAGTGGTGGTTCCCTCATAAAGAACTAGCAGACAAAACTCTGTCCTCAAATATCCCAGTCACCACATGGTTGAATGATGGGTGGCCTTGGACTCTGAGTTACTCTTATTTGGATTATTAATGCATAGTGTGATCTCGGTCCACTTGTCTTTTATTTGTTACAGCAGTTTTTGTGGTGAATTGTCAGATGTTAATACAGTTAAATTTAGTCTCTAAAGAGAGAGCCAGTCCTTCATTTTCTGATTTTTATTATTAAGAAATCTAATTCTAGTGGGGCTCAGTGGTGCATGCTTTAAAAAAACTTCTTTTTCTATTTTTTTGTGTGTGGCATGGACATGTATATGCTGTTTGCATGATTTTTTTTATGTGTGCAGTCATGCAAGACTAGAATTACAGCATTTATGTGGGTTCTGGAATCTGAACTCTGGTCCTTGAACATTTTAACCACTGAGCTATCCTCCCAGATCCTGGTGCATGCTAATAATCCGAGCTACTAATACTTTACTGGCTGAAGTGGGAGGATCACAAATTCAAGGCTAGCCTTGGCTATGTAATGAGTTTGAAGCGAGGCTGGGTCACTTAGCAAGATCTCCCCTCTACATAAAAATAAAGGGCTGGGAATATGGCTCCATGGTAAAGCTCTAGGCTAGTGCAAGGCACTGGGATTAAACCTTAGTAGTACAGGTGTTGAAAACTTAACAACATTGTGTTATGGTTTAGTCTTACTGCATCCCTCCATCATTTATTTATTTATTTATTTATTTATTTATTTATTTATTCATTCATTCATTCATTCTGTGGGCAAATGTGTGTTGAGCATGTGTGTGGTGAGAGGAAGAGTTGCTGGGGTCTATTCACCCCTTTCCCCATGGGGTTTCCAAAGATGAAAGTTGGTCCTCAGGCTTGGCAGAAAGCACCTTTACCCGCCAAGCCACTCTGCTTTAAGCATTGCACTGTTTGCGGTTTTTTGACAGTGTATCACACAGCCTGAGCTGGCCTCACATTAGCTATGCAGCTGAACATCTTTGAACTGGTCCTCCTGTCTTTAACTCCCAAGTGCTGAGTTTATAGGGATGGGCCAACAATACTGTTGGGACAGTTGTTGGGAACATAGGAAGTGCCACAGTCAGCTGTCACCTGCCTATCCAACTAATGAATGTTTAGTGATGTCAGAGCTATGTTCTGGGGGAGTGATGACTCATGAGAGGCTGGTCACTGGTACTGATCCTCTAGGCCATTAATATATCCAGTTTTGGGGGGATGCTATTAAATTGGGCTAACTTCTTACCTTCAGGTACCACTTGAACCAAGAGAAGCACACCTCCTCCCCAGAACAGCACCCCAGCTATGATGTATCTCCGAGGCAGGGTTCGCAGCAGCAGCCAGGCTGTAAAATAAGCTGGAACTTCAATCAGGCCAGAGAGGAAGCAGTTCAGGTAGATATCTCCATGTAAATTAGGAACATTGAGAGACAGAGCAAAATAACCTACTGAAGTTAGCATCCTGAAAGACAGACAAATGATACAATCACAAAAAGATGAGCCATGGCTCTCTAAATTTTTGTGAGGTTCATGACTTGGCCTGTGTTTTTTAAGCAGGCACTAGCCATGTGGGAATATTTGAATATATTAAAGTGAAATTATAGATTCAGTTTTTCAGTTGAAATAACACTTTACATGCTTAGTAGCCGCATAAATCTGGTAGCTATTATATGGACAACATAGATGCCAAATATTTGTCTCTACAGAACAATGCCATTCTGAATAGGCCACTAGTCAACAGTTCAATTGCCTCTGTGAGGACACCTGAGCATCACTGGAGGACATGCATCTCTGAAGAAGGCTTTCAGAAATATGTCTGGGTCTCTATCTGTCAGAGCAGGTGGGGACATAGGACTAATCCAAAACACATGAAAAAGTTAACTTTACTGCTGCAGCAATTCAGTGACATTCGCATGTGATGTAAGAGAACTTGGGTGGGGCCAGGTCTGGTGACTATTGGCTTCCTGGTGCCATTAGTTGGGATACGTTGCATGAGTAATATGTGAAGACAGCTATAAATAAAGACAGCTCATGGAGGCTGTGGACCAGGATATTTCATACTGATATTTTTCTAATTGCAAAATAGCATGGTTCTAAAATAGACAGCCTGGCAGCTCTGGTACTCCTCTCTCTCTCTCTCTCTCTCTCTCTCTCTCTCTCTCTCTCTCTCTCTCTCTCTCTCTCCTTCCTCTCTCTCTCCCTCCCTCCTCCTTCTCTCCTGTGTTTGTCTGTGTCTGTGTCTGTGTTGTCTCTGGGGAAGATAGGCCTTATTTCTTTGAAAATTTGTCCTAAATCTAGTTAATAAAGTCTGATCATTACTTCTGTGCTTTAAAAATCACATTAATTTACTGCTGGAGAGGCAGGTGGGTTACACTAATGTCACTGTTCAGTTGTAGACTTTAAAACTTCTGCTTTGGTCCCCAAGGGCATCTACAACCTTCAGCCCATCACCTTCTATGGTGGAGTCCTCGGACTGAAGACTGGTTATTACCTATAACTTTTCCAGTATCCAATCCAATCTATCAACCTGAGACATGTATAAAGACCTCAGAATTTCACAATTCTCATTTTGCTGCAGGGGAAGCCCAGGCCTTGTCACATCCCTTTGAACTAAAGAAAATCAGTTGCACACTTGGGTGTCACACGTCTGCATTTCTAGAGTACTATTGCTTACCACAGCATCACAGACATTATTGTTATTGTGGCAATGTTCCGAGTCTTGAACAGGTCCAGAATGAAGACTTTCTGCTGCTTCAAGGAATTCAGTTCCTGTAGCTAAAGTAACATAAATAAAACATGAAATAAAGAGGTAGGCAGGAACTACCTATGGGTAAAATGTAGGCATACAACTCTTCTTTAAAAAATTAGTTTAATTAAAAAATTATTATCATTATTATTGTTACTGTTATTTTAAGGCAGGGTCTCATGTGTCTCAGGCTGGCCTTTAACTTACTGCATAGAAGAACATGATCTTGAACTTTGGATTCTCCTTTCTCTACCTCCCCAGTGCTGGGATTAGTGGCTGGGGATTGAAACTTTGTGTGTGCAAGATGAGAACTTTTCCCACTGAACCACATCCTAGCTCATTCACACAAGTCTTATAGAACCTTGGATATGCCTTCAAGTCCAGAAATTGAGGGCAGCAAGGACATCTCCAAATATGGGGCTCATTCTAACTCTTTATTTGAAATATAATTCTAAATTCAGGCTTTGACAATCTCATGCATGCCTCTTATAGATTTTGAACATATTCTCTCCCCAGCCTCTCTGGAATCTTTCTTCTTCCCAGCATGTTTCTTTCCTCTTTATGTCTGGTTACACCGATGAAGAAAATGACTTTCTCTTCCCTGACAGCAGCCCTTACCTACTAATAACTCCTCAGTTAGGACCAAGGATTGATGTGATCTCCCACTCCGGTGCTGGGATGCTGAAGGCCTGGGTCTTGCAGGTAACCAAAGCTGCTGAGAGTTCCTTAGTGCAATGACTATGTCATGTCCAAACACTCACATTGCATATCATTTTTCCCCATTGTCTGGCTCTTGCTCCTTCTGTCTTGTCTTTCATATTGTTTTCTGAGTTTCTGCTGCTTTAAAATGTTTAATATAGCCCATTTTAGATAGAAGCCTTCAAAATGAATGACATTAGCCTAAGTGATGAGTGCTGACCAGCTTTTCCTTCACTTAGCTTTAACATGCGAGTAGCCTTTATCACACTGAGCTGGGATCTGTACAGCCTCTTGAGATGAGAGAGCCATGGAACTCCAAAATGCCTAGGAGGCAGTGCCTGCGTACCTGCATGTGTGTGTGTGTCTGCCCAAGGTTGATGCTGGGAATTATCTTTAATTATTCAACCATCTCATTTGTTGAGACTGGCTCTCTTAATCAAACCTAGAGTCTCTCTTGTTAGCCTGATTGATCTAGGGATCCCATGTGTGGTGATTTGAATGAGAATGCTCCCATAGGGCCGTGTATTTGTATACTTAGCCTCTAGTTGGTAGGACTATTTGGAAAGAATTAGGAAGTACGGCTTTGGTGGAGAAGGTATGACACTGGGGGCAGATTTTAGGTTTTGAAAGGAACACCCTTCCCAGTGTGTTCTTTCTGCCTCCTACTTGTGGATAAAGATGTGAGTTCTCAGCTCTTCCTACCATCATGCCTTTGCTCTTCCACCACAAACTAAACCTCAGAAACTCAACGTCAAATAAATGATTTAAGTTGCCTTGGTCATGGTGTTTTGTCACAGAAATGGACAGGTAATTAAGACTCTCTGTCTCACCTTTTGGGACTGGGTTTAGAAGTGGGCTTCTATGCCCTCCAGACACTTGAATGGGTTCTGGGGATCTGAACTCGGGTCCTTACAGCTTTATAGCAAGCACTTTTACCACTGAGCCATCTTCTCAGCCCTCATGGTGCCCCTTCTCTGTTCCACTGTCTGGGTGACTTACCTTCAGCAATATACAATAATATACAATAATATAATATAATAAATAATATAATATAAATTAATATAGTTGTTAGCATAAAGGAAAGCCCCAACTTATGAGAATTTGAAGTCTTCATACAGGATTCTAGGGATTTCACATACAACATAGGATCCAGGGCCAGGTTGGATCAACACATTCCACTTCCATAGGGCCTCTGTTGAAATGCAGACTGCCAGGTCCCCTCAGGCCAACTTTCTCTGACTCCTTCTTTGGGACTAGAGACCTGGGATCCTGTTTACTTAAAGCTTCATAGGTGACTATGATTAGCAACAAGGTACAGAAACATCAGGACAAGTATATTCTTGAATCCAGTGATTGTCCTGGTCTGTGGGAGCCACCCAAATGTCTCAGGATAAATTACATGAGTAGTTTGAAGGGGCTTCTTCCAAAGCCAGGGAAGCTTAAGATCTTCAAGATGATATAACTCTACATGGCTTCCTGTTTAAGTTAACACCACAATCTCTGACATAAACTAAAAATTGCCATTCATTTGAACATGCACTTGGTCCTAGAGAAACCCAGGAAAAACACAGGTCAGTAGCAGTTTGACCTCTGGTGAGTCATTTCTCTGTACTTCCATTTCCTTTCCTGAAAAATGAAGCTCATATCTAGACCTCCCAGCAATGGGAGCATCTGAGTCAGACAGACTGCCTTGTACCTTGTAGTCTCTTCACTGGCATTCTGAATAGGCTGCACTGACTGATGCAGGCTGCTGCATATCCTCCTACACAGGGTCCTAGCCAGTGGTGAGCAGGAGAGATGTCAGGTGTATGTAGGAAAACAAGGGCAGGGCTCTGTGTCCTTTAGTGGGTGTGTCCACATCACAGCAGGCAGCAAAAAGGCCTCCATCAGGGTTTGTGTTTCTGGACTTTCGTTGTTGTTCATGTCAATTTTATGACGCTTTGTGTACATATTATCTCCCTAACCACATTGTCACAGTGTACACTTCTTGAAGATAGGAATGACTCTTTATATCTGATAAATACTAATACACACATGTCCTTCTTGTATCCAGTTAAGTTTACTTACTAGGCCTGGGACTTTTGAATTGAAACAACAAAGGACTAAGGATGTTTTGTCCAGGCAGCCCTCTGGGAGGTTGAGTTCATGGTCATTGGAATGAAAATTCCAGCCATGGGCTAGATTGCTGCTTCTGGAAATGGTCCTGATAGCCAGGGATGGCTGAAATCCTTGGGGTATATCACTGATATGTCCACCATCCCCTAGAGTCCTGCTTGCTGGTGGAGCAAGTAGTACAAGCCCTAGCACATGTCATGCAGACTGCTGATGCAGCTGTCAGGGTCTTCATGTGTCTTGAGGGTTCTTTCCTTCATCCCAACCTCTCTGCTCACCTGTGTTGATCTTACTGTCCTTCAGGTGTGAAGTTGCCTCTCCAGGCCGTGGCCACCATGCTATCATTTATGCACTGCTGGCATATAGTATTTGGCCCTTGGGGTTTTTAGTATCTTTCCTCTGTCACCATTTTCCTTTGCATCAACTCCTTGCCTTCTTCAGTACGTTCTCTGATCCTTTAGTGTGGGGGCTGTGTCTCAGCTTTCTTATCTTTAGGAGCCAGCATAATATGACACTCCCAAAGCCCCACTATTACAATGTGATAGTGGTGTATCATATCAGCTTTTCCTCCTGGCCGCCTGCCTTCCGGAATGAGGTATTAAACCTGTGCTCCCAGGCATTTGAGGCTTGGACATGCCTGACACACCACCTGAAGACACGCACTGCTCCCCTATCAGGCTTTAGTGTAACTCAGGATACAGTGGGAACTGAGGCTTGATCAGCCCTCAGATGCGCTCTTTCCAGGTATAGTGAGTATTTTAAAAATCATCAGCATAAGAGGCCTGCCATGGGTACCATGCAGTGAGTATCACTAACATGAACACACAGTAGAGAAATGGAAGACAAAGATGAGTAGAGTGGTCCATGTTCTATGGGGTGAGGCAGAGCTGAAGATGGGAAGGCAGTGAAGAACAGGCTGATGTGAGCGGCCTGTGTGGCAATCTGAGGCTGTATGATGTTCAGGTCCTTGCTGCCACCGAGGGACATGTCTGGGTCTGGCCCTGCTGCAACCAGGATCTGTGTTGATGTCTGAAGCCCATGTTACAACTGAAGGCCAGGCTGGGTGGAAGCTTATGTACTGAGTCACCAGCTGAGACTATGTTAATGCCTAAGGGCAATGTTGCTGCTGAGAGGCCTATGGTGCCACCTGAGGCCATGGAGACCTCTGGCCCAGATTGTAGCTAAGGACCTTGTCTGTGTCTGTGATACAATTGCAGCTGGAATCTGTGTTGATGTCCATGACCTGTGTTACCACCAAGAGCCATATAGATGCCTGTAGTCTGGGCCACCACTGAGGCCATGCTTATATATGAGGGCCATGGCCATACAGATGCCTGGGGTCTAGTCTGTCACCTGGGGCCATGTTGAAGTCCAAGATCTGTGATAAGTTGGCCCTGCCCTTGCTGACCCTGGGAGAACTGGCCCCAACCCTCACCAGCCACCCCAGTGAGAGAGTTGGCACCACTTCTCATGGCAGCGCTAGCCCCAGTACCATGAGCACAGGAGAAAACCACACCCCCTTGTAAGGACAACCACAACAAGACAGCTGACCACTATGACAGGTGTTTTAGGAGAGGTGTCTCTGCCCCTGTCACCTGAGGGGGCATCCCTGTGGAGGCCCAGACTGACCAACTCAGTACCACCCAGGCCCACATCCAGTGCTTTGAGTTGCCCCCACCATCTACCCCATCCATGAGTTGTGAGAGAATGTGAAGGGATTGGCCTTGCAGAATCATAGCTACAAAATCTCCATGACTCAGGGCAATCACAGATTATCCAATAGGAGTTTCAGTGAGGGCCCATTACCAATGATGTACCAGAGGCCAGAGGTCTTAAACCAGAAAAACAGCTCAAAAATGAACACTTTTAAGAAAGCTATTTTGGCAAAAATGTATATTGTATGACACACTGCAGTCCCCAATGCCACCACAACAAAGGACTGTGTGATAGAGAGGCAAGAAAGATGGAGGGAGTGATGTGGATTTGTTTTTCTTCTTTTGGGGAGGATACAGGGGTTAAGGGTAGACATGGAAGGACTAGAGATACGTGGGACTGGGGTGCATGATGTGAAGTTCTTAAAGAATAAAAAATGATGTTATAAAACATCATCAGTATATAACTTTGCGATGTTAGATGCAAATTCCAACAAAGTTGGAAACTTGCAAAAAGAAAAGATAGTTTCTTCAACAAATGATGCTGGCAAGTGGGATCACCAACTGCAAAGAATGAAATCAGATTCCTATCTTTCACCTGTTCAAACATCAACTCAAAATGGATAAAAGGTCTTAATTAAAATCTGGAAATGCTAAAACTTCCAGAAGAAAAGTTATGAAATACTCTTCAAGACCATGGGGTAAGGAAGAATTTTCTGAACAGAGCCTTCCCAGCACAGGAAACCCCCTAAATACCAGCACATAAAACGACATGCAATTAAAAGTTTCTTAAAAGCAAAGGAAATGACCACAGAGCCAGTACCTCATAGAAAGGGAGAAATTCTTCACCAGCTACAGAGCAGACAAGGGGCTAATATCCTGATTCATAAATAATTACACAAGTTACAAATTGCATACTAAGGGAATGAGACTGCCAATCAACAGCTGGCTTATGAATTGACAGTTTAAAAAGCAAAACAAACAAACAAGCAAAAAGCAATATAAAACCACAAGCCAGGCAGTGGTGGGGCATAGCACACCTTTAATCTTTGCACTGAGGAGGCAGAGGCAAGAGTCTCTGTGAATTTGAGGTCAGCCTGGTCTACAGAGTGAGTTCTAGGACAGCCAGGGATATACAAAGATACCCTGTGTCAAAACAAAATACCACAAATGCCTATCATTGTTTTTAATTTATAAGTACGTTTAGGTATATTTTTTGGAAATAGAGGTGACTTCTCAAGTTGGCCTTCAGTGTCTGGACTTAAGAAGTCTCAGGCCTTTACCTCCTAAGAAGGCTGGACAACAGGTGTGCAGCACCATGGCTGCCATAATCTTATCTGAGAGTATTCATGATTGCATTCCTGATGCTCAGTATAGTGCCTGGTGCATTGTGGGCATGTAACAATTAGTGAGTTACCGTACATTCCATAAAAGAAAGGCTGCAGAGCTGATCTCAAAAGGAGGCATCTGTCTGCACACAGGTGCTCACTCACCTCCAGAGGATTGAATATCACTGCCGGTGGCACAATGCTGTTCATCTTTGCAGCTTTCTGGATGATCTGTTCTGCCTCTTCAAATCTTCTTTGGGATATCAGCCACCGGGGAGATTCAGGAATAAACCTAGAATTTATTTGTAATAGTTTCTAACCTTTTATAACCATAGGATTTGATGTTAGCAAACACACATAGCAAAATGGTCCTAGGTCATTTTAATGTTGCAAATACTCTAGCTTTAATCAACACATAGATTCTATTTCTAGGGTATAGTATGGCATTTCAATGAATCTATATCAAACCTCTGGCAAACTCGCTTGTGACAAGTCTCTCATCTGAGTTGACTGAGGTGGAAAGACACACCCTGACGCAGCTGGGCTGAACACAAGGAGAAAGGAAGCAGACATCAGCTCTTAGTGCTCCCTGTTTCCTGTCTGTGGACACAGTGTGACCAGCAGCCTGAGGCTCTTGCTGCCACGGCTTACCTGCAGTGATGGACTGTACTCCTAACCTGTGAGCCAGGGTAGTTTGTAGCTGTAGCATCTTGGGCACAGAGTTGTGTGGAGTGTGGCCTGTCCTTCCTTACTGACCCTCAGCCTGGGTTCTGGAGGAAACTTCAAGATAAGTCAGAATATCTAGTTCTTTAAAAGCTATCTTTCAAGGGCTAGTGGATTAAGAGTACTGGCTATTCCTCCAGAAGACCTGGGTTCAATTCCTAATATTCACATGGGTGCCACTAACTGTTGTTAACTCCAGTTCCAGGGGACTTGAGGCCTCTTCCAGCTGTCCCAGGCACTGGTACATGCATATGGTACAGACTCACATGCAGACAAAACACCCATGTGCATAAATTTTTAAAAAGTGATCTCTCAAGCTCCAGTGAAATAAGAAACGAAGCAAAACAAACCAGAAAAGGTCACTTTTTCCAAGTACTGATTCCACCTGATCCTTCACACATTCCTCATTCTGAAATGTTACTGCTGTAAGGACCACAGCAGCAGCCTGGGGGTGCAGGGTATAAAAGGAAGTAGAGCTTGAAGGGGGCCAGCTGAACCCTCCCTAAGCTAAGGCCAAGGGGACACTTGTCAACTCCTGTGGCTGCAGAAAGATGAAGGTCCTTCTAGGCAATTTCCCAGGCAAGTGTCACAGGGCAACTAAGAGAATCAAGCTGTGAATTCCACAAAGTGAGCAAAGAAACCCTTTCTTATCTTAGTCGTGTGAGCAGGTGGCAATTGAGCAGCTAGTAAAATTGGTCATTTCTAGAAGACTGGGTTTTGATGGAGCACAATCAAACTGAGACAGCGAAGGTGAGAGGAGAAGCGAATATTGGTCTTTGTCTTGTTTAAATATGAGAAAGTGAACAAGGGAAATTCTGAAGAGGGGGCTGTGGCTGGTACTTTATTTCTATTTTTTTTTAATTTGTTCTTATGAGATGGTGGTAACACATGACTTTAATCCCAGCAATTAGGACACAGAGGCAGGTGGATCTCTGAGTTAGAAGCCAGCTTGGTCACAAATTGAATTCCAAGACAACTAGGGATACACAGGTGAACCCTTTCTCAAACAGTAAAAAACAAACAAACAAAAGATCCCTTCTCTTCCTGAAGCCTCCAGATATCTCTACATGGTAAGACTTAGTCAAGAATCTCCATACTTGGTTATTCCTACAAGCGCTTTTCCAAAACTGGGTTGGGGAAGCCTTTCAGGGCATCAGCTCAGTTCACACCACTTGCCCAGTATGCTCAGGACCCTAACTATGTCCAATTTCCATCTTAAAATGAATGTTTCCATGGAGGAGGGTTGCCATAGGAGAAATAATACCTTCTCTAAAACTGTTCAAACCCAACTAATCTGGGGATCTGGGAATATAACTCAGGGTGAACTTGCCTAGCATGCATGAAGATCAGTGCTCCATCTCCAGTACTGCACAAACTTATTATAGTAGCAAACACCTGTTAGTCTAGCATTTGGGAGGTAGAGACAGAAGGGTAACAGTACAAGGCCACCCTTAGCTCATATTGAGGAATCCAGGGCAAGCCTAGAATACAGGACTCTGCTTAAAAATAATTTTTCACTACAAAGCACATGTATACCAAGTACAGCTTAGATGCTAATTATGAAGAGCAGTTACATGTTCCTTGGTCTCTGTAGAATTGGTCCCCAGATCCCTGGAAGATATCAAAATTCTCTTATGTTCAACCCTCTTACTTCAAATGTCATAGCCAGGCACAGTGGTTTGTGTGCCTGTAGGCTAGTTACTCAGGAAGTTGAGGTGGGAGGACCACTGGGATCCAGAAGCTCAAGAGTGACTTATGCAACATAGTGAGGCCTCATCTAAAGAAAATTGGGACTAGAGTGTAGTTCTGTGGAAGGGTGCTTGCTGCTAGTATGCACAGGTCTTCAGTTCCATCCCTAGCACAGAAAAACAAAAGAATTTCAATAAAATAGGTACAAGATTTGTATACACTCTATGCACATCTTGTAAATATGTATCTCTGGGTTACTTATAATATCCAGCACAATGAATAGCATTGCATTTGTGGAGAGTTTGCTGGGGATGGACCTTGAGTATGCTGCCTTTGAGCTACCTACAATCAGCCTCTCAATATCTAACAAAATGCAATCACACTATAAGAGTGGCTAGAGTGTATTGTTTTGGGAAAAAGAAGAAAAACAGTCCAAACACTATTTTCTGAATCTGTTCTTTGCACCATGTAAAGTCCATGGGTAGCTGGGCAGACTAAATTGTGGCTGAACAGAGAAAGAGATTCTCTAACTAAAGGAAAGTGCCCAGAACTGAGGACAGAGTTAAAAAACATTGCCTAACAGTACCAGTACCACAGAAAACATAAAAATGAACATGAGACTGGAGTGAGAAGCATCTGGAAGAAGGCTAGAATTCCTGAGAAGCAGACTTTGTACAGTGCATGTGGCCACTCACAGAGATGCAGAGTGCTGGAAACTTGGGGCACTGGGGCACACTGCAGTAGAGAGCACGCAGATACTGCTAGGTGGGAAGTGGGCTCCTCTCTGGGGATGCCTGCCTGCCTGCCTGCCTGCCTGCCTGCCACAGCGGGCTGACTGGAAATGGTGGCTGTACTCACCACCACAGGGGGACACACAGCACCCCAGGAAGCGTCAGTGCCAGCAGCAGTATCCTCCAGTCTCGAATAAAGTATGCAAACAGTGGCAGTACCATGTAGCCGATTGCAAAAAATGTACAGACTCCTAATGTGGAGAAGATAATTCGAACTGACTTGCTCAGAATTTCAGTTCCTGTTCAAAACAAGGGGCAGAATTAGGATCCCATTCTCTTCAGCATTTGCTTTTTGAGACAGGGTTTCTTTCTATTACTGGGAATTGAACCAATGTAGGCTTACCAATGGCTTACCCAATGAAACTAAAACCCCTGCCTTTTGAGAATGCTGCATTTTCACAATAAGAGGCTCATAGAAGGCACAGACTGCCTTGTCCAGGAGACAGGAAGTAGCTCTTTTGAAATGCTGTGTGGAGTCAGGGTATGGGACACTTGTCCACACCTCTCATCTCTGTGTGAACAGACACTGGTCTATAAGACAACAGTGATGCTCCCTGCTGTCAGGACATACTTCTGTCCTTGAACCCTTGGACATGATACCTAGAAGCCACCTGCCTCTAGAGCTTCCCAGAGCTGGCAGCTAGCACTGGAGCTGATGTTCCCCAGGCAGACAGTGCTCTCTGATGGGACAGCAAAGAAGGAGCTTTTCTGCTTTCCCTGTAGTGGCAGCCCAGGCACCAGGCATACACCCGGTGACCAGCGCAAAGGCTCTCAAGGCCATGCACAGCAGGTGGTGTTTAGGAATGATGTACTGATAGCTGGTTTCTGTCCCATGCAGCAAGCAGCACCACAGGTCACTCAGTAGCAGATCTTCAGGAATGGTGTCACTCAGGTCAGGATTCTTGCACACTAGGATTCTATCCACTCTGGGCCCTCTGACCTAAGGACATAGGTATGACTAAGGGCAAGAGCTTCACCTTTTGTGTAGGGCCTGCCTATACTAGTAATATGTATTGCCAAATTGAAGGATCTAGAATCACCCAGAAGACAAAACTTTGAGCATATCTGTGAGTTTTTTTGATTGGGTTAACTGAGCTAGGAACACCCCTCCTAAATGTGAGCAGCATTGGTGCATAGGATGTGGCCCTAGACTGAATAAATGGAGAAAGTGAGTGGTGTGGTTTCCTTATTTTTTTCTTTCTGTTTTTTGAGAAAGCCAAGGCTGGGCTTGAACTTCATAGTCTGCTGGATGTCTCCCAGTTTCCACATTGCAGACCAGACTTTTAACCCCAGGGCCATCCCTTGCCTGTAGACTCTTTCCCAAGGGTGGTGTTTGATTATTTTGAGTTTCATGAGTATCATTTCCAAATGTTTCCTTACTTTATGAATGAACACATTCTACCATGGCCTGGCTGTCTTTGGCTGGGATTATGATATGATAATGAATGGGTATGTTGTGTATGTGTGTGTGTGTGTGTGTGTATGTGTGTACTCCTCCCAAGCAGAAATCTAGGAGCAGAGATCTGATCATGGAAAAGAAAAGCACATAGGACTAAGTGGTTATGTGTTTATATGTGAGGTCAGGGAGATAAACTGTAGCACTTGGACAGGGCCTTGGAGCAGATGCTAACAGAATCAGAATGATTTGGCTATTACTAGGCAAGGACAGAGATCTGCCAGCCTGTGGATTAAGGTGGACTGTAAAATCAGCTTCTTATTAACCCTAACCCTTATAACTTTTAGGCACTCTCCCTGTTGATACATTGCTGTCATTGAGTGTGAAATGACCCCCTTAGGCTTGGGTATTTGAACACTTAGCCTTAGCTGATGGAATGTGATGAAGCCTTGCTGATGGATGTATATCTAAGGGCAGGTTTTGAGATTTTATAGCCTGATTCCACTTCTTTTTCTCTCTATGCTCATGTAGGGAACAAATGTTATCATCTCTGTTTCCTGACTGCCAGGTCAGCCTCATGCTCCTGCTGCTATGCCCTCCCCACCTGAATAGACTGTGACCTCTGGACCTGTGAGCCAAAACAAGACCGTTCTTCCCTCAGTCGCTTTCTGTCAGGGTGTGTGTCACAGCCACAGAACAGTAAACAAGATATACACAATCACCATCATCATCACTTATTCTTGTTACCATTATCACTATCATTATCATCACCACCACCACCATCATCATCACCACCACCCTCACCACTATCAGTATCTTCATAGCCATCACTCTTCTGAGCAGTTTTTTAAGCCTCATGCTACATGATTACATAAACGATCTCTTTGATTCTTGTCTTACAAAGCTGAGACATAAGGAGTGAAAGCCACTTGTCTATATTTATGTATCTGTAACAGTGATGCAAAGTGTGGCATCTCACACTTAAAATCCCAGAACTCATCCGAGGCCAGCCTGGTCTACAGAGCTAGTTCCAGGACAGCTGGGGCTGTTACACAGAGAAAACCTGTTTCAAAAGACAAAACAAAACAAAATAAAATCCCAGAACTCAGGAAATGGAATGAGGACAATCAGGAGTTCTTTGGTTGCACACATTCTGAGTTCAATGCCAGCATGAGCTACATGTAACCATGTCTCAAAAAACTACAAACAACTGGGCCAGAGGCTCAATGGGTAAAATAGTTGTTGATCAAGCTTAAGGACCTGAGTTCAAATCCCCAGAACCCATATGAAAACTAGACACGGCTGTACACATCTGTAACTTTAGCACTTGGGGATGGAAATAGGAAGATCCTGAGAACTTCCTGGCCAGACAGCCTAGCTGAAGTAGGTAAGTTCCAGAATCAGTGACAGAGTAGAGTGGATTTATGAAATAAACTTCTGGTTTTCACACATGTACACACAAGAGTATCACACATGCACATATATAGACATGAATATAACATATGCATATACATGCACAAACAAAATCCAAAAAAAAAAAACTAAACCCAGAGCAAACAATAAAACCTACTAGTGATGTAGCCAGAATATAAGCTGCATTTGTCAAGTGATGCATGTCTAGTTTTTAAGAAGAAAATTGTCTGGTCACACCCACGGCTTTATGAACCAGTCCTTCAGCTGGAATGCTAGTGGAGACCCAAGGGGAGATGAGTGAGGCTATAAATGTCTTTCAGTCTTTCCTGGCAAGAAGTTTTCTCTAGGGAACACCAAGAGAGAGTGTTCTAGCAAATTCAATAAGCTCTCTGAGCTAACCCAGAAAAAAGACCTGTGGCAGAGATGACTTCCAGCCCTGCTCACCAGATCCCTGTCCTCCTCTGCCCCACCAGATCATGTTCCCAGGCAAAGCCTGCTTCTTAGTGTCTCCTGAAAACAAAAATATTATATCCAAATCAAAGCCATGTCTTGGCTCTGGTGAGACCATGAGCAGCCCTAGGAGATCATGCCCACTAAATGGCTCCTCTACCCAGCCGGCTCCCTTCTTTTTGCATCAAAGCTTTGTCAGTCATCCCCAGGAACCACCAGGTACACACCATGAGGAGGTGACAGGACATGCACCTCAATTCAACCTAGGCCTGCAGCTGATTCCAGCTCAGGGAACAAGCCTGGGAAATGTGCATCTGCTAGGATGGGGAGAGAGTGTGGGCTCCTCCATACTAAGTCCCTGATGATGTTTACTATTGCTTGTCAATTTGATGGGACCTGGAATTACCTGGGAGAAAAATCTCTGGCTCTACTTGTGAGGGAGTTTCTACATTAGATTAACTGAGGAGGAAAGATCCACCCGAAATGTGAATGGGACCAGGGTATGAGATAGGGTGCTGGGCTGAATAAGGGGGGGGAGGGAGGAGGAGGAAGGGAGAGAGAAAGAACTGGACACTCTCTCCCCCCTCCCCCCGGACTAATGTGATAAGACCATATGACCAGGGGCCTCATGTCCTGATGCCATGATGCAGAAAATAATTTTGTTGTTGTTGTTTTTGAGTTAAGCCAATCTGTGGTATTTGACTGTACCATTCTATTCAAATAGACAAGGACAAAGTTACATTTCAAGTTAAAAGCATTTAAGGGCTGGCATGCACATCCAATATACAAGGAATGCAGAAGACCCAGAGTTTGATCCTCAATGTCACAAAAATAGATGAGTAAAAAAAAATAAGTATGTGACTGATAAAATCTACATATTGATACAGTTAATTTTAAAGAACTTGGAGATTCCTGGTAGGCAAAGTTGTAGAAGGCACCATCCACTGTGTATTTACTGAAAGGGAATATACAGAGCAGAGGAAGCAAACTTTAAACATGTCTAAGAACCGTTATAGCAGGGGAAGGCAAGGTGGGTGTAAGTGGTTGGGTGTTGATGTTAGAAATACTAGAAAATACTGAATTAATACATTGTCAAGAACAGCAGCTCATTACAGGGGATGAAGGACATTGTTGACATTTACCCAGAAGTCTGTAGGCATGTTGGTTGAGGGTGCTGTGCTTGAGAATAACACGGAGACTGTGGGAAGCTGACCTTCATCTTGAGTTTCACTTCCTCCACACTGTGTATTGCTTTGGGGATGAGTTTGGCTTGCCTTTTGTATAACCAACCCTAAGACTCTGGCAAGCCTGGTGAGGTTTTAGGAGCAGCCCAGAAGGAAACTCTGGAGTGGGCTGACCAGGCAGTTTAGCCTGAGAGCACCAGGTTCAGTGTAAGTCAAGAGATAAGGCTAGCTGGTTGGCTCAGTGCCAGCCCTGATAATCTGAGGTGAAGCCCAGGGACCCACATGGTGGAAGGAGAAAATGAACTTCATCAAGCTGTTCTCTGCCCTTCACACATGTGCTATGGCTTGTGTGATTCCATTTCCACACACAAAATAAACATTGAAAACCAGTTTGGAGAACAATTGTGAAAGATATTCAATGATTCCTTCTGGCCTGCACATGCCCACACTCCTGTGCTCATACTTATGCACATGTACACACACACACACACACACACACACACACACACACTAAGTAAAATGCATCAGAGGCTGTGACTATCTGGCATGGACCCCTCCTTGCTCCCAGCCTGTGCTGCTCCATCTCTGTCCTTTCATCCAGAGGAACCTTCGGGTCCTCCCCCAGGAACAGCCCAGCCCACTCTCTGCAGCTTTTTGTCTTTTGTGCAAACTTCTTTGTCCTCTACAGAAATGGCAACTTTTCTTATAGTCAGTTTTGTTTTGCTTTTATGAGCCATGTTCTTGCTACATAGCTCAAGCTGTCCTAAAACCTAGCATTCATCTGTCTCTGCTTCCTGCAAACGTGTGCAGCCTCGCAGATGACCTCAGGAAATTTCCTGTTCCACTCCTCATTCCTGCAGAGGAGAACTGCTCTCTCCATGGCAGGGCCTGCTCAGTAGAGGCCTACCTGCTGGGACCACCGGGCTCCTGTTTGCTCTGTCCCCTCCTCAGAAATGCGGTTGGACCTGTGGCAAGAAGCCCTTCACCAATAATTAAAGGAATGGAATTTGGACAATTCTACTTTGGCAACCTGACAGAGGGTGTGCATGTCTTTGGCTAACATACTTTGGCCAAGGCCAGTGAGTCACGGACTCCTGGGAGCAACCAGAGCCACATAACCAGATGTAAGAAAAAATAGGCATTCTATTAAAGAGGTGAAATCAACAATTATGCTGGGACAATAGGGACAAACAGATACCTTTGTCAACTACAAGGGTTGTACTAAAGATTATAGGACTTGGTGTTCATTGTGCTAAGGGTGCACCTTACCTCTTCTCATCATGATGGGGGATCAGAGAGGGTAATGGTGGTGGGGCCCACACTTCTAAGGACAGCCCTTAATGACTTCCACAAAACTCACCTCATTTCCTATCAAAAACCCTGAGAGGGTCCAGGGCCTCCTCAAGGCCCAGGAACTTGATGATTTGCCCTCCCTCAGTCTGGCTTTATCAGAGAAGCACAGCTGTTCTGGGCAGAGCTCATATGCTCTGGGTGTGGACTCAGACTCAGGCCAGAGCAGATCTGCCTAGGTGGGACAAATTCTTGTCAAGGACAAGCGGCTGTCCCTCTGTGTATATGCCATATCACCCCCTCAAGTCCTTTTGTAGACCACCAGCCTTACGACTCTATAGCTCAGATCCAGAACTTCAAAGTCCTGTTGTCTCTCTCCTAGGACCTCCCATCCCAGTCCCCTTGCTCCAGAGAATGTGTCTCAGCTATTGTGTGGCTTCTTCTTCAGCTCCAGCTCTTGTTTTGGCCACAATCTGGCCCCATAAGATGACCCCCTCTGAGCCCTACCAGGCTCAACTGGCTCAAGGTGCCCATAACTGCAGCACTCTCCATGACACATGTGTATCTTCAGTGACTCCCTCCTGCCTGGCATCTTACAGGGTTGGAAGAAGGGGACCCAGAGTCTCAAAAGTCATTCCTACCTAGTATGAAGGCCACCACATAGTTGGAGATCTGGCCCATGCCCACGATGACAAACAACACAGTAAACATCTCCCAGTTGGTAGAGAAGATCTGCACGAAGCTGAAGCCAGTCTGCACAGCCATGGTTGCAAAGAGGACTTTCTTCCTGCCAAACCTATAGAACACAGCATAACACTGTAACTCAGGGTATATTGTAACGTCAAGCCTAGCTTCACTGTAGGGTCTGTCTTATCTCAGGATTCTGATTTTTTTTTCTTCCCTGAGACATCTTGTTAATCTCTTCCCTAGGAAGGCCTCCAGAATCCACCTGTCCAGGAACTATCTTCTGAGTGCCAAGAGAAAGCAGGCATCTCCTGTGTGGACCACAAGGGCAAATCTGATCTTTAGAAGAAGCCATAGAAGGGCTAAGGGATCGCTCAATGAATGGTGTGCTTACTTTGCTCAAATGAAACTCTGGCTTTGATCCGCAGAATTGTGCATCTCTGTAATTCCAGCACTTGAGAGGTTGAGGCAGGAGGATCAGAAGCTCAAGGCCACTCTTGACTACATAGAGAATTTGAGGCCATCCTTGATCATCCTGAGACTGTCTCAAGGGGAGAGAGGGAAGAAGGAAGGGAGGGAGGGAGAGAGGGAGGGAGAGAGAGAGAGAGAGAGAGAGAGAGAGAGAGAGAGAGAGAGAGAGAGAGAGAGAGGCAGGCCACTGGTAGAAACTGCCACATCATTTGTCAAAAGTGCGTAAAACACAAAGTGCAGATTGTTGATACTTCTCCTATCAGCCACATGGGAATTCTGTAAATTTAGAAATTTCCTCAAGGGCTGTTGCTTCTTAACCTTGGCTGCACTTGGAACCATCCAGAGAACTTTAAAAGTGACAGACAGTCCTTCACTTACAATGGTTCACCTTAGGACTTCATGATTTTGCAATGGCAGGAAAGAGATGCACAGTTAGAATCCCTGCTTTGAATTTTGTACCCATATCACTACCATTATCCCTGCTGGACAAGAATCTAGCCTGTGAGTCACATCCATGCTGAGCTACACTTCTGATACACAGTGAGGAAAACAACTGGCCTCTGCTTCTGTTAGCTGAGTGACCACATCTTATTAGGTAGGAAGGAACTTGGGGCTTTTGTTGTTTCAATGTGATCCCTTCAGTTTAGTACAAGGTTTAGGGAAAGTAAAGGAGCATCCACAAATGCCAGCACCCCATTCTTCTGAGTGTTACTTGTCTGCAATGCATTTTGAGTATTGGGGTGTTATGCAATTGCTCAAGTGTTTCTGTGACGCTGCTTTATAGGAAGATGTCATCCCCAGCCATGTCTGTCACTGTCAGTTCAAGCTTTAATTTCTCATCCTGGTAGTGATCAGTGGGCAGGGTGGGACATTCATGCCCCAGTCCCACTGGGCATTAGAGCTTTGGGGAGGTGCAGACCCCCAGGAAGCCTTGCCCAACACTGCCACTTAGTACTGCTACCGGCTGTGGCCACAAGAGAACATATAGGGCTGGTAGAACACTCCCGAGGACACTGTAATCTTGTCCATATGAAGCCTGCAAGCTCCAGTTGCCAAAACCAGCCTGGGTCAGTTCTATGGCTGCAGGCTCAGCCATGGCTCAGTTCCCAGGCTCAGAGAGTACACAGATGATGCAAATTGACTTTACACTAGCTGCTGGCTGTTTGTGCAGCAATGTTTTGTCCTCTATCCCTGCTGTCAAGAGTTGGGGGCAGAGTCAGGGCAATTATGATATCAGCATGCTGTTCTGTGAAGGGGCTGTGCCACAAGGGCCCAACTTTCTAGTGCAGTTGATATTTGTATCTCTGGAGTTGAAGCCCTGTGAATTCAGACTAGGAGTGTGAGATAAATGGGCCTTGGCAGGATGCTGAGGCCAGGGTACCACGTTAGTACCATCTATGAAAGACTTGTTTACTTAGTCACATAGTCGTTTGATAGGCTGGGTCTTGTTAAGTAGAGCTGCTACAATCAAGGATGCACACTTGATTTATCTGGGAAAATTTAGTTAGTTAGTTAGTTAGTTAATTAGTCAGACAGGGTCTTGATATAGAGTCCAGGATGACACTGAACTTTTAATCCTCTTCTCAGATCCCAGCTCCTCGAGTGCTAGGCTCCTCCTATTGTTTATGAAGTGCCTTGAGGAAACTTCTCTGTGTAGAATGCCTGTGAATTTGACCTTATGTCAAGATAGGCTGTGGACAGATAAGTAACCCCACTCATTGCTCCCTATCTAGATCCTTACCTGTCTGACAGCTGTCCAGACACGAAGGAGCCGCAGAGAACGCCTACGAAGAACAGGGAGGTGGTGAGGGGTGTCTTCCAGTCATTCTCACACACCAGATTCCACTGCCAACAAGACACATGCAACGTAAGTCCAGATCTCTAGCAGGACCCACCCATGCCCCACTTCAAGGAGCACCAGATGGATGCCAGGTGCACTGTCTTCCTCTGTGCAAATGGCATAGGCTTTGTAGCTCTGAGTTTTACTCTGCCATTCAGTGTGACAAGTAGCCTAGGGCATTATGCCAATCATGCCACTGTCTCCCATTGAGGCAGCTTCCTCTTCAGGAGAGAGAAGACAGCTTCAACCTGCTTACATTATGTATGAAAAAGATTTGTGAGCCCTCAACCACAAAGCAGCAGGAGGTGAAGGAATCCTTGTCCCTTTAGGGAGGGATTTAGAAGCCAGAAGAATAGAGTAGAAGACATAGCTAGTTGGTCCAGTAGTAAAAAGGCATCTCCTTTGTTGAAAAGCAAAAATAGCCCTAGTGCTACGTGAACTTAATTTTTAAGCAGACTTCTCTGGAAGTTTCCTCAAACCGATACAAAGCATCAAACCCACTCTAGGGACCACTGTGCTGGCACTAACTACCCTTTTCAAGGGTTGTCTAAGCCTCCTCCCCCTACCCCTCTGCCCTCCCTCCCACCCAGCCTTCCCAGCAGTGTGGTCACTCCTAGTCCCCAGACCATATGAGCGGCTACCACACTAACAAGTTGCTGTTGGTGGATCCATCAAACCAGTTTCAGCTAGAGATTCTATTCCCAGATTTCCATTGGGGTCAACTCAGCCCATTCTCAAGGGAGGCTGCAGAGATTTCAAAGTGTGCTTGGTGACCTCTGTTTATATATTTTGAACTTGAGGTGCCTGTGGGAGCAGTGTGTCACAAGAAAAGCCAAGAGAGGAAATGGACCCTCCAGCCATTCTTTGCCCTGCTGTGTGGGCATCCTGAATTCATGGTTTCTGTAAAGCCATTCTGTTCTTGTTCCCCATAACTGCCTTCAAAGTGTAGTTTATTTAAATTAATTCATGCATATGCATTATACCATATCAAATTCTGTAGTGCAGAGGTGTTTCTAGAAACACTAATAAACAAAAAGCATAAACCAAAGAGCTAAGGCAATCAGGACAAACAAATCAGGGGGAGGGGCTTATAAAAAATCAAGTCAGGAGTCACAGCAGACTGTTCTGTCCAAGGGTCTGCCTGTGGCAATGGGGTTTCAGAGCTGGCTTTGGCTATCCAGCAGCTCAGCTTCAGGAGGGCCTGGTGACCCACAGTAATCATGCCTTCTGCAGAGCAACAGCTTGCCTAAGTCCTGAGACTTCAGGATTTCCCCTATAGACTTTCTTCCATAAATGGTCACTGCAGGCTCATGATGCTGATAGGGATCTAAGCATGGCTGCGTAGAAGAATAAAAAGGACCAGGAAGTCAGCTCTCTAGCTTTCAGAAGCAACCCAAGGGTGAATCGGAGGCTATCCAGAGCAATATTGCCTCACTTGGTGCTATGGTGTTACTGCTCCCACTAGAACTCATGGTAAAATTTAATCCTTATCATACGGTATGAAGTAAGTAAACATTTGGCATTTGGAGGTAGGAATTTGGGGAGGTGACTAAGTAAAATGAGGTGATGAGGGTCAGGGTCAGGGTCAGGGTCAGGGTTAGGGTCTAATCCAAAGGGGACAGCAGCTTCTTAAGAGCACAGATCTAAGTGAGTTTTCTGTCTCACCACAAGAAAGCCTGTGCTAGATAAAGCCCGTAGCCTATAGTTGAACAAGCCTTTTTTAGTCTATGTGTGTGTTGGTATTTGTGCATGATTGTGTGTGTGTTACACACATTTGCATGTTCATCCACACATATGCAGGGTAGAGGAAGTTGTCAGGTGCCTTTATCACTTTCTGTGCTATTCTCTAAAACAGGGCCTCTCATTAAAATGGAGGCTCTCAATTTAGACTAGGCTATCTGACCAATGTGCTCTTAGAATCTACCAGTCTCCAAACCCCCAATGCTAGGAATACAGACATGTGCGGCCATGCCTGACTTTTTGACATGAATCCTAGGGATTTGAACTCAGGTACATGGGAATCTGCACAGAAAGTACTCTCACTCATTGAGTCCAAGATTTCATTCTTTATAAATTACCCAGAAATGGGATCAGCAACATGGCTCCAAGGGGTAAGGAACTTCCTGAGTAAGCATGATCACATGAGTTCAGTTCCTGGGGCTCAAAAGAAGGTGGAAGGAGAGGACCACCTTCACAGAGTTGTTCTCTGACCTCCGTAGGCACACTGAGCTACATGCGATCCCTACAAACATCATCCATCCATTCACACTGTGCTACATGCGATCCCTACACACATCACCCACCCATCCACACTGTGCTACATGCGATCCCT
>PVIH01022773.1:0-26378 GCA_004025045.1 Sigmodon hispidus | reverse complement strand
TTATCTCACTTTTATTTTAAATTTTAAATCTTATTCCTTTCTGCATTTTTTACTCTCTTACTTTAGAAATCTTTTCTGCACACAATACTTTCTGGTGGTTCAATATCTTCAGTTGATAATATCCATTGGATCCTTCACTATTAAAAACAATTTCTCCTACCAGCACTCTACAAGGCATCCAGAAGGAAGATGGGGCCCCTACCGGAAAAAAAAAGAAAAAGAAAAAACCACATTGAGACAGAGTAAGAAGGAACCTGCTGTATTGTCACTCAGTGATCACTTTTGAGGTATAGACCAATCAGGACAGTCATAAGATAGTTTCTTATCATATCTTTAGCAAATATTTCAGATGGACTCACTCAGTACGATGAGAATGGTTATAGACATTTGTGGAATGATTATATATATATGTTTACAGTTACTTCATTAGGATTTAACCATTGTTTAGTTTACAGGACCCCACAGAGATACCATCACCCACAGGCCAGTATGAAGCAACTCAATAAAAGAATTACGTCCCTTTCCCAATAAGTTGGTCATCCAAGGTAGGGTTATGGTCAATTATCATTTTGGTACAATGGTTATAAGTTAATCTTGGGTAGAGGATAGAATGATATTATAAAAAAAATAATTAAAAAAGGAGTGAGAGAGAGAGAAAGAAAAGGGAATAGATAGGAGATCATTATACTTGCAAACAACTATTAACCAAAGGATGAGTGAAAAATGAATTGGCATGGTACAAATGTTTGTATATTGATACAAATGGGAAATCAATCTATATGTTTGATTTAGATAATATGTAAATCGATACAAAGTTGAACATGGTATGAATGTTTGTATATTGACACAAATGGGAAATTAATCTATATGTCTGATTGGGATAATGTATATTGATGCAAAGTTGAATGTATAATTGCCCTATTTTGCACGTTCTACCTCTGTCTAAAATATTTTGCACATTGATACGTATTAAGTGCATTGTCATTTTCTTAATGCAATTTCTACCTTTAATTATTTATGATAGTCATAACATTTGTTGTACTATACACACGAGTTGTTTTATATAAATCTGTTTATATATATTTCTATATATAATGATATATAGTTAGGATATTGTTGTCATTTGATAAAAATGTGTATTTTGGTCAATTTTCCTAAGATTGTTATACTTGAAATTATTTGTAGGAGCTGTACACTCATTTTGGAATGCCTATTTTTACAATGCTAGCCTCACTTTCTTGGTTGATTGGGATTGCAGATTATGGTTACTCAGATTTATCACCTAAAAGTCAGAATACTCAGGTCTTTCGGAAACATGTTAGAATACACCCAATAGATAGGTGTCTTCAACCACTTCATAGACCAAGAGAATATGGCATTCAAGATTTTGTTATCTCAAATTTGGCCTTGAGAGACATGACAACTCCTGGCATCACCGTTCCTTTCTCAAGGTGGTGTTGAGCATCACAGACATCTTGCAAAGAGATTGTCTTGTTTGGTGAATAATGGCCTGAGGGGCAAAAGGACTGCACTTGCCCCTACTGCTGTCAGTGTGCTCACTGTCCTAAATGGACCTGCAGGATGAGGGATAGAGACTGCCAAAGCCTGCCTAGACAGGATAAGATGGTCCTACCAAAAAATACCCTGCTTCTATGGAAACTTGTCAGATATCCTAGGCCAGTAGCCACAAGGATGGATGCTCCCATTGTACAGAGAAGTGGTGGATGACTGTCCAGGTAGTTAACTGTCGTTGTCTTCTCCTAAATTCTGGAAGTTACTTCATGCTTCCAACTTTAGATATATATTTTCCTTCTCAGGTCTTGACGGTGTTGAAGATTAGATAGTTGAGGTTGTTATTACTTCACATTTCAGCAAAGACACTCAAGTGTTAAAACTCTATTGTTTAAGATAAACAACCTTAAAGCAATCCCTGTGCATTTTCTCGTATCAACATTTTAGATATTAAATTGTACTTTGTAGTTGTTGTTAGCAGTAGTTTGACCTCACTTATGTTAGTACCTTTCTCTTTCCCAGACACTGTCTTATGATGATCCCTATAGTATGTAGTTTTATACCTAGTTTAGAACCTTCCTATTTAGACAAAATGGGGAGATGTAGTGGGAAATCAGGAACTATATATGTGAACTATCGCGTCATAGGACTGGAGACGAATGGGGTGTGGTTAACTGAAAAGGAATCCGGAAGTAGATCTTCGAGGGAGAGGACCACGTCAGGAAGTCGTCATTCTCTTGCGAGAGTTCCCGACCGGGTGCGCAGTTCGGCCCAGCTGCCCGGGAGTTCGGACGTACAGCGTGGGGATGAAGAATCTTCCTTAGAAAGGCTCCGGCATGCTGCAACCTCATCCTGTCATCTTCTTTTAAAATCGGCTCTGTTTTGTAAGTGATTTTCACAAAATAAACCCCATTTAAAACATATCTCAGGGCGGGTTTTTACCGCGATACCCTTGTATCATATTAGACCACTATGGTCAAAATTTAGAGTTCAACAACATCAAAAATCACAGAAAGCCTACTAATTCATGGAAACTAAATATCACATGGCTGAACCACCTCTGGTTCAAGGAAGAAATTAAGAAAGAAATCAAAGACTTCTTAGAGTTTAACAAAAATGAATCCAGAACATATCCAAACTTTTGGGACACAATGAAAGCAGTCTTAAGAGGAAAATTCATAGCACTAGATGCCTATATGAAAAGCATAGAGAAATCCCACACTAGAGAACTAACAGCAAAATTGAAAGCCTTAGAACAATTAGAAGCAAACTCACCAAGAAGGAGTAGACAGCAGGAAATAATCAAACTTAGAGCTGAAATCAATTCAATTGAAACAAAAAGAACAATAAAAAGAATCAATGAATCTAAGAGTTGATTCTTTGAGAAAGTCAACAAGATAGATAAACCCTTATCCAAAATACCAAAAAGCTGAGACAGAATATCCAAATCAACCAAATCAGAAATGAAAAGGGAGATATAACAACACATCCCCAGGAAATCCAGAGAATTATTAGGTCATACCTTGAAAATCTATACTCCACAACAATGGAAAACCTAGAAGAAATGGATAGCTTTTTCAATAGATATCACTTAAAAATTAAATCAAGATGAGATTAAATACCTAAACAGAAATATAACTCAAAAGGAAATTGAAGCTCTTATTAAAAGCCTCCCAAGTAAAAAAAAAAAAAAAAAGTCCTAGTTCAGATGATTTCAGTGCAGAATTCTACCAGACATTCAAAGAAGAACTAACACCAGTACAACTCAAATTGTTTTGTAGAATAGAAACTGTAGAAATATTGCCAAACTCTTTCTATGAGGCCACAATAACCCTAATACCCAAGCCACTCAAAAACACAACAAAGAAAGAGAATTACAGACCAATTTCCATCATGAATATTGATGCAAATATTCTCAACAAAATTCTGGCAAGCCGTATAAAACAACATATAAAAAATATCATCCACCATGATCAAGTAGGTTTCATCCCAGAAATGCAGGGATGGTTCGACATATGGAAAACTGTAAATGTCATCCATCATATAAACAAACTGAAAGGAAAAAACCACATGATCATCTCCTTAGATGCTGAAAAAGCCTTTGACAAAATCAAATATGCATTTATGATAAAAGTTCTGGAGAGATACAGAATACAGGGAAAATATCTAAATATAATAAAAGGCGATTTACAAGAGGCTTACAGCCATCCTCAAACTAAATGGAGAAATATTCAAAGCAATCCCACTAAAATCAGGAACTAGACAAGGCTGTCCCCTCTCTCCTTATCTACTCAATATAGTTCTCAAAGTTTTAGTTAAAGCAATAAGAGAGCAAAACAAGATTAAGGGGATGCAAATCAGAAAAGAAGAAGGGAAACTACCTGTATTTGCAGATGATTTGATTGTATACATAAGTGACCCACAAAATTCTACCAGAAAACTTCAACAGCTGAACAGTTGATAAACACCTTCAGCAATGTAGCAGGATACAAGATTAACTCAAAGATATCAGTAGTTCGCTTATACACTAAAGATAAAAGGGCTGAAAAAGAAATAAGGGAAACATCGCCCTTCATAATAGCTGCAAATAGTATTAAATACCTTGGAGTAACTATAACCAAGAACGTAACAGATATATTTGATAAAAACTTTAAATCACTGAAGAAAGAAATTGAAGAGGATATCAGAAAATGGAAAGCTCTCCCATGTTCCTGGATAGGTAGGATCAACATAGTGAAAATGGCAACCTTACCAAAAGCCATCTACAGATTCAATGCAATTCCCATCAAAATTCCACCACATTTTTTTTACAGACCTGGAAAGAACAATACTCAGTTTAATGTGGAAAACCAGGAAAGCCAGGATTGCCAAAACAATTTTGCTCAGCAAAACAACCTCAGGAGGCATCACCATCCCTGACTTCAAGTTATACAATAGAGCCACAGTAATAAAAACAGCTTGGTACTGGCATAAAAACAGACTTGTGGATCAATGGAATAGAACTGAGGATCCGGGTATTAACCCAAAAACCTATGAACACCTGATCTTCAACAAAGAGGCCCAAAATATTCAGTGGAAAAAAATATCTTTAAGAAATAGTGTTGGCATAGCTGTTTGGTAGTGTGTAGAAAAATGCAAATAGATCCAAGCCTGTCACCCTGCACAAAACTCAAATCGAAGTGGATCAAAGATCTCAATATAAACCCAGCCACTCTGAACTTGATAGAAAAGAAAAGTAGAAAATACCCTTCTATGAATTGACATAGGCAACCACTTCCAAAATATAACACCAGTAGCACAGACACTAACAACAACAATCAATAAGTGGGACGTCCTGAAACTGAGAAGCTTCTGTAAAGCCAAGGACACAGTCCATAAGACAAAATGACAGTCTAGAGAATGGAAAAAGATTTTCACCAACCCTACAAGTGATAGAGGATTGATTTCTAAGATATATTAAGAACTCAAGAATCTAGAGCCCAAAACTTTGAATAACCTAATCAAAAAATGGGGTTCAGATCTAAAAAGGGAGTTCTCAGCAGAAGAATTACGAATGGCTGAAAGGCACATGAAAAAATCCTCAACATCTTTAGCCATCAGAGAAATGCAAATCAAAACAACTTTGAGATACTACCTGACACCTGTCAGATGTGCTAAGATAAAAGGCACAGATGATAGCCTATGCTGGAGAGGTTGTGGAGCAAGGGGAACACTCCTCTATTGTTGGTGGGTAGATGCCCCTCAACTGAAAAGTGAATTAATAAACTGTGGTACATCTACACAATGGAGTACTACTCAGCAGTAAGAAAAAAATGATATCCTAAAATTGGCAGACAAATGGATGGATTTGGAGAATATCCTCCTGAGAGAGATATCAGAAACCCAGAAAGATAAACAGAGGATGTGATCACTCATTAGTGGACTTTAAATAAAAAGCGAAGCACACCCAAGCTGCAAACCACAACTACTGAACAGTTTGGAATCTGAAGCACCTTGGAGTGTAACCTTGGAACCCATTCACTCCAGAGGAACACCTAATTCAGTCTTGATATTAGGATAAGGAAATTGGACTTGCCTGGAGTGGATGCTGAACTAAGCCACCTTGAGACCTTGGGACCTCCTGCCCTTGCTGGGGAGGAGATAAGGAGATTTCGAGAAGAGAGTGATTGGGAGGGGCGGAAGGGGAAGGGAGTTTGAACAAGGGGATACATGGATAAAAATGAGACTTTATTCAAAAATAAATCAAAATTTAAAAAGTCATAAATTCAGTAAATACAAAAAGAATAGTTTGGCAATATTCATTCGGTTTTTACTGTATGGAACATTTTGAGGATTATTGGTAGTAACTCTTCTTTGAATGTCTGGTAGAATTCTGTACTGAAGCCATCTGGACCTGGGCTTTTTTTGGTGGGGAACTTTAATGACAGCTTCAATTTCCTTTAGGGTTATAGGACTGTTTACGTCTTTAATCTGATTTTGATTTAATTTTGTTACTGTCCAGAAAGCTGTCCATTTCTTCTATGTTTTCCATTTTTGTGGAGTATAGTTTTTCAAAGTATGACTTGATAATTCTCTGGATTTCCTGGGAGTCTCCTGTTACGTCCCACTTTTCATTTTTGATTTTGTTAATTTGGGTACTCTCTCTCTTCTTTTTGGTTAGTTTGGATGAAGTTTTATCTATCTTGAAGAACCAAGTCTTTGATTCATTGATTCTTTGTATTGTTCTTTTGTTTCAATTGTATTGATTTCAGCTCTAAGTTTGATTATTTTCTGCTGTCTACTCCTTCTAGGTGAGTTTGCTTCCAATTGTTCTAAGGTTTTCAGCTGTGCTGTTAGTTCTCTAGTGTGGGATTTCTCTAGATTTTTCATATAGGCATCTATTGCTATAAATTTTCCTCTTAAGATTGCTTTCATTTTGTCCCATAAGTTTGGGTATGTTGTGGATTCATTTTCGTTAAATTTTAGGAAGTGGAGTGGTCGTTTAGAGCCTGGGTTTGGGTTGTGGTAGCCACCTTCTGACCTCTGACCTCTCAGCTGTGCTTCTCAACCTTCTGTGATCTATTTAAAAGACATTTCCTCTTCCTATGGCTCTGATGTTGAGCAAATTTGTTTCTTGACTCTACTAAACAGCTTTTTCTCCCCTTTCTTCTTGCAGGCTATGCATTACTTCAGTTCTGCTGAGTTGTCTGTATGGAATCACACACACATACACATACACACACACACACACTTATATACATTAACACACACATATACACATAAACATATACATGTATACACAAACACACACCTATACACAATGATGACAATCTCTCATTTCTTCTAGAGTAAAACTGAAGACTTTTTGTGCTTCATCTCTCCTGACATGACCCTTTACCCACACCTCTCTGTGTGCCCTCACACTGTTCCCTTAACAAGCCCATCAGAGTTATTGGTTTCTCTTTGCCCTCCATCTGGCTACCTCTTGTCTAATTGGTTTTAATAAATACAAACTTTTTCAGAAAGCCTTTCTTGTAATCTCCAAACTGAAAGCTTGCTCATGTGTACAGTACTTGCTTAACCAGTCACATGAGCTATTTACTCCCTATAATTTATTTTATTTCTGTCTTAAACAATATGATAATTTCAAATTTTAATTGTGTCTTGACTTCTTCCATAAGACCAGGCATCCATAAAGCTAGGGACTATGTCTATGTTGTCTGTGTCCATCTGGCTTACCCCTCTCTTCCTAATGTTGTAGACACTGTCATCCTTATTTAACAAGTAACATTGGATAAATTAAGAAATCAGTGTCTTTCATTCTTCTTGCTTTTCTCCTTGTGTTTTTCTGCAACTTTGAATAGTGCTCATCATTCAAGACTCATCTTAATGTCTTCTCATTCTTAAATCTTTGTATCTGAAAGTTCATCTTATCCTAAAAGTTTTTTAAAAATTTTATATTCATATATGTATGGGACTAGTAATGTTATGTGCACTACATGTGTACAAGTGTCCATGGATGCCAGGACAGAGTGTTGGATCCCCTAGAAATAGAATTACAGGCATTGGAAGCTGTCTGATGTGGGTAATGGAAATCAAAACTGAGTTCTTTTCTAGAGCAGAAAGAGTTCCTAACCTCTGAGCTGTAGGCAGAGTTTTCCATTGGGATTGTTGGCTCCCAAATAGCCACACTGAAACTCACCATCAATTATAAATGTTCAGCCAATAACCGAAGCCCATCACCAGTCGCTCCAACATTTCAAATCAACGCACAGTCAATGCTCTACTACATAGTGGCACCCTCCCTCAGCAAGGCATGTTTCTCTTCTGCTTCCCTATTATCTGGCTGGCAACTCCCCAGTGACTCTGCCCTTCCCTCTCTCAGCAT
This sequence comes from Sigmodon hispidus, assembly GCA_004025045.1. NCBI lineage: Eukaryota > Metazoa > Chordata > Mammalia > Rodentia > Cricetidae > Sigmodon > Sigmodon hispidus. The sequence continues at coordinate 18,499 of PVIH01022773.1, read as the reverse complement.
CCTCTCAGTGTGGCTCTCTTGCCTAACCTAGTCTTGCCTAGCTTTCGGCCAGTCAGCATTTTTACTGAATTAATCAGAAGGCGTATTGGCAAAGACATATCTTCACAGTGCACAAAAAGGGCTTTTCATAACACTGAGCCACTTGCATTTGTTTGTATATTACTTGTCATACTTGTTAGGTTCTGCTTTGCTATTTTAAATGTATCTTAATTAGACTATAATTTTTCTTAGAAGTAGGTTTTATTAATTCACCTTTACATAAGATAACTGTAACAAGAAAATGTAGTTGAATCTGTGTTTCTGATAAGGCAAACAGTTAAAGACAAAATACCATAAGGAAAAAAGTTAAAGGTTTCCAAGTAGATTTCTGTCCTGTTGATTTAAGGCTTGTGGGCCATTCCTGTTGTTAAGGCTAACTATACACAGGATTTATTTGATAATATTTACTATATCAGCAAAGAGTTGAAAAAATCAGATAATCCAAAGCAGTTATTCTATTTATATATCAACATAAAAATTTCCCTTTCTATTTTTAGAGTAAAATAAGTAGCTCCATGTATGTAGACCCATTGGATTTAACAGGATTCTGGAAAAAACCATACTAAGCCGACTTGAATGCAAGTCAAGAAAGAGACTCTAGGCATTACAGCTCAAATCAACAAAATACCAAACTGTATTCAAGTGTTGGAATACTGCTACACACCTCCAGTATCCATTTCCAAGATGTGGCTCTTGTGATACCTTTCTTTCATTTGTTCCATTTCTACTGCATTGTGTCATTTTTTCCTGATTCTAACTCGGTTTCATTGTTAAAATTACTGTTTTATGTGTATGTATGTTTGCCTACACAATGTATGTACACTGTGTGTGTATGAAGTGTTCATGGAGCCAAAAGGGAAGATCCATCCTGTGGTGATTTGAAAGAAAATGGCCCCCAAAGGGAGTGGCACTATTAGGCCTTGTTAACAGATGTGGTCTTGCTGGAAGAAGTGTGTCACTGTGAAGACAGGCTTCCTGGTCTCATATATGCTGAAGAGACTGCCCAGTACCTCAGTCTACTTCCTGTTGCTTGCATTGTAACATGTGACAGCTGCCTCTCTCCAGCACTACATCTGCCTGCATGCTGCTATATCCTACAATGATGATAATGGAGTGAACCTCTGAACTGTGAGTGAGTCACCACAATTGATTTTTTTTAAGAGTTGCCGAGGTTATGATGTCACTTCACAGTAATATAAACCATAAGACATGTTCTATGAAGCTGGAGCTACAGGGTTGTAAGCTGTCAGACAGGTCCTCTGGAAGAGCAGTAAGTGCTCTTAACTTCTGAGCCATCTATCCAGCCCCTTTAAACTCATCACTGCCTCTTTATAGTCCCCTAGTGGTCTGCATACACTACATCTTGATTGTATTTTAATCTCCTTGTGCTGTCTTCCAGATTTGTAAAATACAGTCATGAGCCCTATGATGACTTATTTTTTTGACAATAAGTCATATATGCAATGTTGATCCCTAGAGATTATGAGGAAGTTGACAATTCTTGCTGCCTAGTGACATGTTGTAGTCATTTTAGATGTCTTAATGCAGCACATCTGTGGCGAGGCTACTGTGAGCAAGCTGATTATGTCATCTAAAACTACAATGTGTGCAATCATATGCAGCATATATTACCAAGTGACAGTGTTTCTAGTTCATGTGTTTTGCTACCCTATCTCTTTATCATCATTTTAGAGTATATTTCTTCTATATGTAGATTCTATACTTTATTGTAAGATAATGTTGTGTGACTTCTCCTAGGGAGACATGAATAAGTTACTATTCACCCCAAATAGAGCTTTAACAACAGAACAAAGGAAAGATGTCAGCCAAGTCAAGTTTGGTGAACTAGTCACTTTATTGGGATTACTTATTGGAATGTGAGGGGGTGTCATCTGATGAAACATGGGGGAGGAGTTCCTTACAGAAGAATGAGAGACTGAAAAGCCCACTCCAACATGGGCAAAGACTCAACCCAGACCCAAGTGCAGACAACACCATGGACATGTCTCCTGGGCAACAGTTTAGAGCTTGTAGCACCTTGGGAAGGGTCTTTATGAGTCTTGTAACTTGAGATCCTCAAGCTTTCTAAGGTTCTTTACCTTCTTGAGTCTTCTGGGATGTTGTATTAGGTTTCTAGCCCTGATTTTTTGGCATAGCCTTAAGGTTTGGACTCACAGTCCCACAGAAACACACAGATGCTTACAATAATTTCACACTGATTGACCTAGGACTCCTGCATATAACTTGTTAACTCCTTCATCTTAACTCAACCCATGACACTTATCTTGTTCAGCCATGAGGCTTGGTGCCTTTTCTCAGCAGCATTTCAACTTCTTTCCTCTGCATCTCCTGGCATCTCTTCTCATCTCATCTCACTGGTGATTCTCTGGCATCTCTGCTCTGCTCTGCCTGTTCCCAGAGTTTTCTTAGGCTGGTAGCCTCACCCACACTTCTTTTCTGCCTTTGGCCAATCAGCAATTTTATTAAACCAGTAGGCAGGACAATTATTTACAATGAAACAGAACACAATCCCACTCACTACACTGGGATTCTCTTCCTTTAAGAAGAAATATTTCAATTCAGAAAGAAGAGCTGAGCAACTAACAGTGCCGAGCTGTGCTGTGGCCACACCCAGCTGGGGATGACTGTCTTTGCTGCGTTAAAAAGTTATAGTAAGTGACTGACTTTACCAACTAGGTTTGTGTGAGCACAGCTGTGAAGAAGCTGATAATGCACCAGTCAGAGTATGTCCCCATCTTTTCTTAGCACATGACTGTGTGTCTGTGTACAAAGACATTAAAGACTTAGTTTAGAGCAGAAGTATAGTTTAGAATCACAGCCCTTTCCTAGAATGTACACAGTACAAAGATCAGAGAGTAATAATTTGTCTTCAGTACACTGTCTTCACCATAGTTAGTTCTCAGTGAATCTTATACTGTAACCTTAGTAACCACTGCTAATACTATTTTAGTGACAGTAACAGGTAATGGCCCTATAGTAATGCCAGCCAAAAGGCAGAAAAGAAAAACCTCACGTAAGGCAGCAAGAGTGCAGTGATAAGAAAGAGCCAGTACATTTGTTTAAGAATAGTCATAGATTCCTCAGATAATGACTGTACTCACACAAGAAGACCATGGACCCTGCCTTCCACCACTGATGCTGGCAATTGAGTCAGCTCCTAAAGTCACACTCTCTCATCAAGTGCAGTGGGCCTTCGTTTTCAAACAACATGAATGTTAACACTGGGTAGTTTAATACAGGGAACGAAACAAAAGAAGCTGTCAACCCCATTCTCCAATGTCCCTCTTTTCAGTTAGTAGCAGCGTTAAGCAACTTGACGTGCATGAATCAGAAACTGTGAGTAATTCTAAGTAGAAACTCTCCTCCACAGGGTAAGCATTGCCTTTTGCTGCCTCTCTTGCTTCTGTAACAGTCAAAAAAAAAATTCCAGTCAGAATTAATCTCCAGCAGCATTGCATTGTTATTTTTTATTAGTAGGAAAAGAATTCTGAGGAATGCCTGGGAAGATAAGGCAGTTCAAAGGAGTTGCCAGGAAAAAGAAATCTGAGCTGGCTGAGACCTGTTACCCAGATTCATCCAAAAGACGTGCAGTGATGAGATGATTGATGGCCCCAGAGGTCAGAAAGTGCCATGTTTAGAGACAGATGGTGGGGGCAGACGCTGACACAAGGCTGTCACCGAGTCTTGGCACCTCGTATCCTTTCAAGTTCAGGCAGAGGTTGACAATGGGGGATCTTGGGCCTACAGATTCTAGGAAGGCCTGTGGCTTCGTGCCCATAAATAGCTTAAGTCACCAAGAGAGATGCAGAGAAGAAGCAGAGGCTATTGGTGGAGGGTTGCACTGCAGTTAAAGTTGTATTTGGTGTTTAGCTTTGTTTTTTAAAGTTTCTGTCACATTTATTCATAGCTTGTTTTCTAATTGCCTATGTTGGTATTCTTTTAAAAATCCCCTTATATTTGTGTGTCTCTGTGTGAGTATGAACACATGCATATAGGTACTCGTGGGGAAGAGAAGAGAATGTCAAATGTCCATGGGTGTTGGGAGTTGAACTCCAGTCCTCTGAAAGAGCAGTAAGCACCTCTAGTGACTGAGCCATCTCTATAGTCCCATGATATATAGACCAAAATTTTGGCATCCTCTAATTTGAAATAGGCATTTAATATTTTTATTATTTAAACCTGGAACACAATTGCTCTTAAAAAAAATTCCATTTCAGGCAAAGCTACCACTAGGTAAAATAGGGTCTCTTTCATGCTATTGCTCTTTGCTCTTGAGTGTATGTACTCTGCATTTGGAAGAAACAGCAGGTGATTCCAAGAATGGAAGTAGGTGATAGAGAGCCTCATGGTTAAATTGGTAATATTTCCCAGTAGAGACAAAGCACAAGAAAAACACATACAGAAATCTTGGTCTAGAATTCAGGAGGTAAATGTGAGAACTAGGTCTAAGGAACAAGCATTAAGAATTTACTTATTTTATTTGATGCTAATGAATATTTTTCCTGCATGTATGTATATGCACTAAATGTGTGTAGTAGTGCTCAAGGAGGCCAAAGTGTGCATCAAGTTCCCTGCACCTGGAGCTGCAGATGCTTGAGAGCTGCCATGTGAGTGCTGAGAATTGAACCCGGATCCTCTGCAAAAGCAGGAAATGTTCTTAACCACACAGCTATCTCTTGAATAAAATTCAGCAAATTTATTACATTATTCTCTAGGACAGAGATAAAATACCTTTGACATCTAATTTCCAAATCTTTGCTTTGGAGATATTTTATCTACCCATTCCACTTGCTTTTTTTTTCCCTGATCTTTTGTTCTTGATAAATGCCTGTCTTTAAAATTGACATGTAGAAAACCCTACAATGGGAAACAGAAATGAGGTATTTTGAACACAGAGGAGATTTTTGTTTCATGTGTTTATTTATCCATTTAGCAACATATATGTAATATCTTTTATTTCTGACATTGAGCAGAAAATAACTAGGTGTGTGTGTGTGTTTTCTCTAAGGAGGAGCTAAGTTCTACCTGAAAGAGATCAGATGGAAAAATCGGGACTGAAAAACAAAAGCACAAACAAACAAACAAAAACCTGTATCACATCCCAGAACTATAGAAAGAACACCTCTATGTCAAATTCAAAATCACAACTCTTAGTTATTTAACAGGCACAGGAAGACAAGATGTGCTGGAACCATGACAGAGCTGCCTTGCTGATCCCTGGAAGAGAAAACACCACACTGCCCATCCTCTGAGCTATTATATTTTCTTGCTTTCTTTCTCCAAGCCTCACAATTTTAGTTAACAATTCCCAGCTATTCTTTAACACTTAGCATAAGACTCTTTCTGGATGAAATCTTTGCATCCTCTGTCCACAGATTTGTCTTGGCCTGACAGGGGAACTCAGAACTCACAGTCATTCCAGTTGCTCAAGGAAATGACCTCTAGAGATGATATTGTCATCAGTAAGCACAGTGAAGCATTTCCTCCTCATGTTGATGATATTTTGTGATTTGTCATTTGTAGAGAAAGAACTGCCCTCTTGGATAAATTAAATCACAGATAAAGAAGAAAGAATGAAAAGGACTTCTGGATCTCCTGGGTGTCTCTCCCTTGTCTTTATTATTTTCAAGATGTATAAGGTAGAGAAAGAGGAGAAATTTGTGTCTCCCAGGAGCAGTGTGTCCAAGGAGCAGCGCAGGAAGAAAACACAAAAAATCCTGCAGGCAGCCCAAGAGGAAGCTGGGGGCCACGCTCTTCCCAGGATCTTTCTACATGATTCTCATCAAATGTGGGAATTCCCCATAGACCTTAAGAGGATGTGACTCCAATTACACCCCTTGGTAATTTACTGCAAAGACTTAAGTTCAAGTTCATGAAAATTTTAATCAGCCTTTAACAGCAGGTCAAAATGTGCCACTGGAGTCAATTCATTAGATGACTTGCCTCTTTAATAGTCCCCTATTCAAGTGGCTCTGTCCCTCTGCCGACTCTGCTGACCATACTGTAAGTCATACCTCTGTCTAATGGTAACTGAGATGAAACTATTGCATGGATCACAGTCTATTTTAAAGTCTTAAAAGTTTTGTTCAGCACTGGGAACCAGGATCAGTGGGGAAGTGCTTGGTGTGAAGCATGAAGACCTAAATCTGGAACCCAGAACCCACATAAAATGTTAACGATGCCTCTTCCTTCTGTAACCTCAATGCAATGGGAGCAGAAATAGGCAAATCCCTTGAGTTGCCGACCAGTCACCACAGCCACAATGATGAGTGCTAAGTTAGTTGAGAGACCGTGTCTCAAAAAATAAAATAGTGAGGACTAAAGTGCCCAATATCAGCCTCTGGTATCCACATGTATATTTGCACCTGTGCAACCCACCATGTGCACATATCTTTATATATAAATATGTATACACACAAAAAAACGGAGACTAAATATCTAGATACTACTGGATTGCTTCAATACATATTGACAAAGCAAAGAATAAAACAGCCACATGCAAAATTAAAGTAATGGTCCACTGTTGTTGGTATTTTTTTTACTCTTCTGCTCTTTGTTCTTTTGGGGGACCCACCACCCAGCCAAACAAATCACCCATAGAGGCTTATTCCTATTATAAATGCCTAGCCTTAGTTTGACTTGTTTCTTGTCAGCTTTTCTTAACCTAAATTAGCCCATCTATGTTTTGCTTCTGGGCCTTTTTCTTTTCTTACTTCTGTATATCTTACTTTCACTCTAACACTGTGGCTGGTTGTATGGCTGGTGGCTGACCCCTAGTCTTCTCCTCTCCTTGTTGCCTTGCTCTTTCTTCCTTTCTTCCTAGATTTCTATTTATTCTCTCTGCCTGCCAGCCCTGCCTGTCCTTTCTCTTGCCTTGCTGTTGGCTGTTTAGCTCTTTATTATACCATCAAGTATTTTAGACAAAGTAAAGCAGCTTCACAGAGTTAAACAAATGCAACATAAAGAAAGGAACACATCTTTGCATCATTGAACAAATGTTTCAGAGCATAAACAAGTGTAACAAACTTTAAAATAATATTCCAAAACAGTCCACCTATCAGCTAAAGATGCTACAGGTCAACAAAGTTCTCAAAAGACTTTAAGTATTTGACATCTACCAGTGGAAAAAAACCAACCTTTTCAGGAATGACAGCCAAGGCTTTTCTAATTGGACTATGCTATAGCTTCCTGGTTACATTTCCCAGTTTCATTCCCAACACCTTACAGCTCTTCAAGGTCATGGAGTACCACATCTATTTTATGTCTCACACAGACCTGTAAGCTACTGAGGATAAAATTCTCTAATTTTACCAAACTCTGCCTGTGTATGTCCTTTCAAATCTCTTACCAAAACTCTGCCATCTTTTCCCCATAATGTGGATGTCTCCTTATGGATATTTCATTGTAACTTTATGAAATCATCTAAATCTTTCGCAATGCTCTGGTCTTCAGACTATTTAATCACCATGTTTGCCTTAAATATGTGGTAACAAGAGGGGGATAGTTGCCCTCTCTTCCCAGGTCCCCACTCATACTCCTTTTTTTCGATTTTCTAGGAACTTGACAATTCATCTATAGAACTGACAGTCCTCATGTGCTGTCCCAGTGACCATGTGCCTAATTTTGAATTAAGGACTTTGAACAAAAGCCAAAAAGCCATCTCCAGTTCTTGGTTCAGGAAAATTTCCCTTGAACTGGAGATGCAGCTCAGTAATAGGAGCACATGTGTGTGGCACTTCTGGAGTTGAATGTCCACATGGCAGTTTACAGCTGCTTAGAACTCCAGCTCCAGGGATCTGACACCCAGGCCTGGCTTCTGTGGGCACTGCACTCAGGCATATACACATAAGAAACAGGATATAAATCATCGTGGTGAGGAAGGCATGGCAGCAGCAGCATGAAGTGGCTGTTCACAGTATATCTACAGTTAAAAAGCAGACAGGAATTGGGACCAGTCTATCAAACCTCAAGACTGGTTTCTAGTGACTTGCTTCTTTCTACAGTCTGTCCCTTCTAAAGCAGTGGTTCTCAACCTTCCTAATGCTGTGACCCTTTAATATAGTTTCTTATATTGTGGTGACCTCCAACCATAAATTATTTTTATTACCACTTCACAAGTATAATTTTGATACTATTAAGAATCATAATGTAATATCTGATATGCAGAATATGTGAACCATGTGAAAGGGTCCTTCTACCCCCCAAAGGGGTCATGGTCTACAGGTTGAGAAACACTGTTCCGAAGGTTCCAAAACCTTTCAATTCTGGTCAGGGACCATGTGTTCAAACATGTGATGGACACTTCACATCCAAGCCACTAAAGAGAGGGGTAACAGATGAAATAGTTGCAGATATACCATTAGTGAGGCCAGTGAGGCCTGTGTAGGGTTCATTATAGTAACACCTGCATTGCTGTGTGTGTGAATCTTCTGTAACAAATGGTTTAAAAGAAGAATTTCCCCTAAAGAAATATGATTGTAATAATTTCCAAAAGGAATCCAGACATAAAAGAACTTTATATTAAATAATCACACAAATTCTGCTATTCAACATGGTGGAAATGTTGTTTGAAGTATTTGTTGTTTCCGTTCCTCACTAAATGATTGCTCCCAGATCTGGAGAGATGGCCCAGCAATAAAGCGCACTGGCTGTTCTTGCAGAGAAACCAGCTTCCATTCCAAGCACTCACGTAAGGCTTTCACCCTCAGTGAAACCAGTTCTAGTGGATCTGAAGACCTGCTTTGGCCCACCTGGGAACTGCACACATGGAGAGAATTGCTGTGAGTCTAACACTAGCCTGGGCTATGCAGTGAGTGTCAGGTCAGATTAGGTTACAAAGTAAGACTTTGTAACACACACACACACACTCCCTACAGAAACCAACCAACAAATCAACAAACTAATCAAACATAAAAGGCAACCTCCTCCCATAAGAACAGAGAAGCAAATGTAATTGAAAGTGATCATGCTTGCATGTAGTTATTATGGGTCTTGGAATATAATTTTATTTTTATTTTGAGAAAAATGGAAAGCCATAGAAGGTTTTTAATGAGATGTATAGTATTACTTGGTTTATGACTTGAAAAAGTATGGCTGCTGTCTGAAGACTTGTGTGGAAAAAACAAACCTCTAAATAGTGAGTATAAAATAGTATTTAAGCTTAATATAGAAATAAAATTATATATAAGCATATATAAAGGTATATTCACATACAGAAACAGAGAAAATAAATAGTATATGTGTATTTGTGCACATGTATGTGCATACACAAGTATACTCTTCTATACACAGGGGGGCTAGAGGACATACTTGAGTGTGCTTGGTCCCTCAGGCACCATTCGCCTTGTTACTAAGACAGGGTCTCTCATTGACCTGGAGCTCACCAAGTGTGTTGGACAGGTTAGCCAGTGGGTCTGACATCTTTCTCTTCTACCTCCAGCACTCTGGGATTACAAGTGTGTGTCCCCATGAGAGAGTTTCAAATATGTTTTGTGAGGGCTGAGTCAGAATTCTCAAGCTCTTCACAAACAGCCGCCATAGTTCATGACCTTCTCATTGTCTAAAGCAAAGGGTATTGTTCCTTAAATTACTAATGCAGAAATTACAGTTTAGCGAAAACAGGTCATAGGTGCTTATTAATTCCAACGTATTTTCAGACTCTTAGATATTGTTTTGTGATCATTTGTTTGTTGTGGATGTCATTAGTTAAATCCCATCTCATTCTAAATCATGACCTTCCCATCACTGTGGTGGTCATTAGGTTCTTCATATTCAGAAATGACAAGTGGCCAGAAGAACCATCTATGTTCTGGTTCTACACTATTATACATCACGTGGATGCCAGAAATCCTACATCACATCTTTTCTGACTGTGTCCAGCATTTCCTGCCCTGCAGCCTGTGGCTGTTCAGGAACACTGCACTTTTCCTGAAGAGAAGGCAGCATGGTACATGTTCTTGTGGTCAATGTGGCAGCTGCTTGCTGGTTTGCTTAATTACCTTGGAAAGGTGACAAACCTTTCCAAGAACTGCTACAGAGTCTGCAATTGCTGTTAAACTCTTTTACTTACTTATTTTTTGTTAGACTGTTTTATGAAGACAGATTTTCTTCAGTGACTTCTAAAGAAATGTCTCAATATTTTAATAATTGGCTGACCTACATTGTGTACACCCTGTTAGAAGCAGGCCTTACTGGAGCAGGAAGGAGGTAGTAGAAAGAATCAGTTATACTCTGGGTATATATTGAACTTGGTATATTTCCTAGTGGATGGCCCAGAAAAAGGCATCAAGTATGATCCTCCTTCCCGGGGGTTGGTCTAAATGACTGGAAGCCTGGAGAGAGGAATGGGAGCATTGCAGGGGCTGCTTGTTGGTGTTTTATTTATTTGTTTATTTATTTTGGGTAGTCCAGGCTGGCCTCAGATTTGATATGTAACTGAAGATGACTTAAATTTATGATCCTCCTGCTTCAACCTCCATGATTCAGATTATACAGTGTTGAATCACCATGCTTGGTTTATGCTATGAGGTATGAGGAATTAAACCCAGGGCTTTGCACCTGATAGGTAAGCACCTGAACTACATTCTTCCACCAGAAACATTGGTTTCTAAAGATACGATAGTATGCATTGAATATTTTATTAAACAGACAAACAGAGCCTCAAGTACCTGCTTGATTGTGAGTCTAGAGTTCCAAGTCTGAACATTTTAAAATATAACTGACTTAACCAAATAATTGCTATTCACCTGGTTAGAATCGTGAATCTTTTAAGATTACATTTCAATATATTCATGATGGCCCAGTGGTTCAATAGCTCATATAAGAAATAAATTCAAATCCCAAACTCTGAATAAAATCTATACATATGCCCAACTGTCAGGTTTTATTACATCACACACTGTGTTGACCCAGAACATCTCTCTGTCCTTCCTTTACTTGAAGATTCAGGAGCTAGGGATGATAAAATCATGCTTTGGTAGGAGATCTCATTTTAGCCAAGTGACATAATGCTCACCCATGCAGGCCAGCTGACTGACAGAGACTGCTGGGAAGGAAATACAGTTTTAAAAGAAGTAGAAGATTCAGAGATAAAAACTCAGCATTCCATGACAACTCAAACTCAGAAAAAAATCAGAAGAATATTTTAAACCAAAAGTCAAATAAACCCCAAATGGGGAAAATCTGCAATTCTCTTTAGCCATATATTTGAAAATGGAATCTTAGAAGGTAGTGTAATCACTAGTGACTCCATAGCTCTTTAAAAAATGTCTTTGGGGAGGTTTTGAGATGATTTTATGTAAGAGGACTCACAAAACCACACAGCAAATATAAAGACAACATTTTAATAAAGTACTCAATACAGCTTTTCTTGGGGAAAGAGCTCTTAAAAGTGAAAAGCAGCAAAATCACTTGTACAAGAGCTAGGACTCAGCTTTTCTGCCAACTCTTGCCTACTTCTACCCAGACTGTCCAGCAAAGTCAATATACAGGATTAATGATTGATCAAATGCTGCTTAGAAACAGACTGACCTCAGAGGTTTGCTTTATGCTTCCTACTACATATGGCATCATGAAATAAAAGAATAAGGCTGTTATATAAAAGGTGATTAATGTGATTGAAGATTTCCCCTTCTCATTCAATCTGCAGTTCTAGAAAAAGCAACAGAAAGTATAGCCAGATCACTTTTCAGATGGACTTATTCCTTGGCCAGGCTTGGTATCCCAGGTCCAATCCTAAATTGCGTTTAAAAATGAGAGACATGAATACCTTCCATTTCCTATACAATAACTTTACTATGTCACAGTGACATTCTCTGAGTGAAACAAACGTGAGGTGTGTGTCTCCTGCTTTGTGTGTTATGCTTATTAATGCAGAAAGTTTTATTTCTTGAATAGGTACATTTTTCAGTGCATTAAAATGTGAACACTGTGTTCCAACCCTGTCTTGGTGGTCATTGAATTGAGTGAAGAATCAGTAATCAGAACTTAGTAAGTAACTGTCTCTGGGCTGTCAGTCCACAGAACTCAGTGAGCAACTGTCTCAGGGTCATCCTGCAGTCAGGATTCTGATGGGCACTGGTTTCCTTCTGGAGTCATGAACTGCACCTTAGGCACCATGAGGGAAGAGTTATTCCTCCTGATGGAGTTGCTTCTCCTCATCGAATTGTTTCTTCTCATGGAGTTGCGCTTCCTCAGAGAATTTTGGTGTGATAGTTCACTTTTTTGCAGGGTCTGAATCAGGATAGAAGGCTTCTCATCCAGCTCCCGGGCACTACATCTTGGGGCAGCCACCTTCACAGTGTTACCAAATTTAGAATAATCCACAGAGTACACTCCCTCCTCCTCAGTCACAATTGACACGAAGCGGTGACCCCACTGGATCTCCTCCGCAATGTAGGAGGTCCGTGCTTGGGTGGTGATGCCAGTGGTTTCCACCACACCCTCAAGGATCACTATGACCTCCAGGTCTTGATTGACAAGGTCAGTTGCTGAGATATCATACAGGGGGCTACGCTTATCAATCACATGACAGATGATCAAAGGGGCTACTAGGAAGATGTTATTGCTCTCAATGGGATTATCCACTGGAATGTCCAGCTGATGAATAGGCACCACCTCCCCTTCCGGTGTCGTTGTTTTCTTGACTACCTGGATACGCACTGAGGCACTAATGATCATGCTCTTCCTCAGGTCACCCACCCGGAACATGAAGCACAACTTGCCATTGCGAACTGCGATCACAGCATGGCGGCTGAAAATTAGAGTCTCTGCCCTTCTGTGGGCTTGAGCCGTTTTCATGAAGATGCAGCCCAACATGACCGCATTGATGATAAGACCCACAATATTCTGAAGAATCAAAACCGTGATGGCCAGAGGGCACTCCTCAGTCATCATTCTACCTCCAAATCCAATGGTCACTTGAACCTCAATGGAGAATAGAAATGCAGAAGTGAATGACCTGTAAGGAATGATATCAAAAATAATGCCAGGTCAGAGTGCACATGGTGAAAAGAGCCTAGGGGGAGCTTTGCTCTCCGATACAGCCTAATAAGTGATCCTGGAAAAATTAATTTTAAATGCAGGCATCCTCTTTGCCCCTCCCCATTCCCCTCGCAGATACCCTTTCTCTCCCTCCCCCCTCCCTTCCTGTCTCCCTTTCTGTTTGCACCTAAGTATGTGCTTTCAGATTTGGGGATAAGATTTCACTAATATTTTCTATGTCATATACCAGTGTAAAGACATTAAACAAACAAACAGACAAATAAATACGTAACTGTGGATATATTCCATTTTTACCAAAGCCCAACTTACTTTGTGAAATTTTATACCAGATGGGTGTTTCTTATTTATCACCTACTCATGTTTAAGATACTTGAGTCATATATATGGAAGGTACTGAGGAATGAGTAAATTTTTAAAATTATTTATAACTTATAAAATAATAATCATTATCTAGTGACTAATTGTTCTGTTCACACGACTTAGCACAGTGCTAAAACCTAGTATGAAATGCACAATTTCCAAACATTAACATTTTCATAAAGATTTTTCATTTGCAGGAAAAACAGTTTCTTAATAATTATCTCATTTTGTTTTCTAAGTGTCCAGGGGAATGTAGTAGAAACTATTAAAAAAAAATTAGATGGCAATCAGTAAAAGATTGTATCAAGACTATGTCTGTACTGATGACCTCCCTGAGTCCTGTCAGTTCTGGGCTGGTGTTCTCAAAGAGAAAGGGGGAAGTGTGTATCTCCTTTCCATGTTAGTAAGCTGACAGAAGTTTTGTGGCTCCTCGTGGACCTGGGTCTCTCAGAAAGACTCCTGGGTAATTTTGCTTAACCTCTGGCTGAAACGCATCACACATTTGGTTACTAGCAAATGATTCTCTTGGCTGCATACCCAGACTGCTGTACCTTCTTCATGGCCCCTACTCCTGCCAGTCACTACAATTCCAAACTTTTCCAGTTTCATAGAAGAGAAACCACATATTAGCAGTCTGTCAAAATATTATCTATGAATGCCAGGCACAATGAGGTAACAAAACGCTTGGACTTTGAGCACTAAGTATACACAGCACATTGGCAGGAAGCCAGGAGAGTGTGTGAGTCCATAAACATCCATTAGCTTTTGAGTGAGGTCGGAAAGGGGCTGTTTATCTCTGTTTTGGCTGAAAGGGCTTGTGCAAAAAACTTGAAGAACTGACTTCTGCTCTACCCACACACCATGAGCTATATGGCACAGCCTGAAAATACTTCAGACAGTAGGAATGAATTCCAGAGGAGAACAAAGCACACACCTAGCACTGAGCTTTGAGAAGAGCATAATTAATGATTAGAGATGGTTCCAGGATTGGATTTTCATAATGTTTATTTTACAACAGAATTTAATTTCTCTATCCTGTATAAGATCTTATCTTTTTCTGAAAACCTATCATGCTAAACAGTCTCAAGAGAAAATAAAAGGCACTTAGGGGAGACAGAACTGGGAGTGCATTAGCTGAATAAAAATGAAAAAATAACATAGTTACTACTTGTACTATACTTTATACTACTACTTGTAATATACTACTACTTTCTAACTGATTCATGTTAGAAAGTCATCTGCAAAAGGAGAAAACAGGTCACCCTAAAATAAGAGTGATCCAAGCTCTGTTCAGAAATATTAGTGGAAAACCACTAAAAAGAGTTGCTTCCAAATTTGCTAGTTTGGCTTACACTGAATTTATGAAAGGAATGCAATAATTTGAATTATTACCTATCTTGTAAGTTCTCTAGGAAGAGAATAACGTTTTAACTAATGCTAAGGAATGGGCTCTGAAAGCAGATACTGTTATACTGATAAAGTCATCTGGACTTCATTGTAATTTTGACACCAATTCTCATGGCTCAATGTCACCTAGGAAACAAATATTCTTCAGAATATCTTGTTTGCAAAATGAGAAGTAACAAGAAGCAACTTTTAGAAACCAGTGAACACACACACACAAAAAAAATCTTTGTAGAACAAATGATCTCTCTTGATTATATATATTTAAATTTGCTAAATGATTCCTTTTTCTTAGATGCTAACAATAGATTGTCTTGAGCAAATTCATTTTCCAGGGTGTCATGAGCGTTTTCCCCACTTCCCTCTGTCAGGAGGTCTCGCCTGGTTACTGGAAACTTGTTTGAATATAACACCCTCAGCAGTCATGTCCATGCCAGGAAGTTACTCAGGGACACTGTATTATAGTAACATTAACTTCAAATGATTTAAACACAGAACTTTCTTCTCTGCATCCCTAGTGCTCTGCTCACTATGCTTCTTACCCACATTGTTACTGAAGCAAATTTTTAAGAAAAGAAAATTCTAAGTGTCCAGTGATAAAGCTGTGGATCAGTCTAGTACATTGCTCTTTCCTCAAATCTGAGCTGGGATCTCTTTGTGGTCTAAGGTAATCTCCTGCTCATATGCTGGCCAAAGGAAAGAAGTGGGTAAGGTCATGAGAGGCTCTGCTTCTGGCCATACTTCTTTTATAGTATCCTAGGGTCGCTAAAAGTTTCCTTTTTATCCATTTCTTGCCTGGATGATGATGATGCTTCTTCAGTTTTTCTGCCTGATGAATTATGTGAATTTGGAACATGAATCAGAAAATACCCTAGAAATTTTTCCAATGTGGTAACTGTTTTTATCTAGTGAACAGTTTTCTTTTTGCAATTGATATAAATTATGTTTCGGCCCAGCAAAACAGATTAAGAAAAAAAATTGTCCCATTGCAGTGTTCTTGGGCTTAGTGGGAATGGAAAAGAAGAGCCATGGAAATCAAATGCACTTTAGCTGTTTTAGAAACACCCTGAAATGCTAAAGCCAAATTTACGTGAAGTAAAAGCTGGCTTTTTCCTGTCCTGTGAAAGTTTTGGATGCAGAGTTTCAATATACACTTGTTGCTACTCTGCTCCTTGTGAAAACATGAACTAAATTTCACTAAAAAGTCTCTTACGAATTTAAGGTTTCATTTTTAATCTAAAGCAATCTATCAAATATGTTAAAATAATCTTGAAAAAGAAGGGATTGTATTTATTTTAACTATTTTAAGCAGATTTTAAAATCAAGAACATTTCACATAAAATGGTTCTCATATTTTCATAATAAAATTGATTGACTGAAGATATTTACCTGGTGCACACAGGGTATCAGCTTCATGATGAAGATGAGCGGTGGCCTGGCAAGTCCCATCCAAGGTTAGCACAAAGAAGCAATCACACATTTTCAGAGACTCAGCCATAAAACTATATGAAAACCATTATAAAGGTTTTCAACATGGTAGCCTCCACCCTGCACCCCAAATTTGCTTTTGTTTTTGTTTCTGAGCTGTCCAATGAAAGTCCTTTATCTCACAATCAGCTACACGAAAGAACTTTTTATTTCTGCATTGCTGGCAACCCCTGCCTCACCTCATTTTATTCTTACCTGACGTTGGTCACACAGACAGTGGACTCCAGGCCACTCTTCTCCATGGCACTTTTCTCCATGTAAGCATAGATGTCCCCGTGTGCAAAGGCCACCAGCCACCACATGATAGCGAAGAGCAGCCAACTGCAGAGGAAGGACATGGTGAAGATAACCAGCGTGTGACGCCACTTCAGGTCTACCAAGGTGGTGAAGATGTCCTGAAGGAAGCGACCCTGTTCACGAATGTTCTTGTGCGCGAGGTTGCAGGCTCCGCTCTTGGCAATGAAGCGGGCCTTGGGGAGGCGATCGCGGATGCGCGGCTTGCGCAGGTTCTCGGCGGCTATGCGAGCCAGTACATACTCCTCAGGGATGATGCTCTTTCTGGCCAACATCTTCTGTCACCATAGCCTGTCTATGCACCTGCCCAAAGCTGCGGCTCCTTTCCTCCACACGCTTCCTCCTACATCAGAGAAACGCTTATTAAAATCTGCTAACTTCATTTTCTCGCCTCGGGTCTGGGTCCTGTGTAAAAACACAGGAAGTAGCATGCAAAATTGAAGATGGCCAACAATACAAACAAGAACCTAGCTTGTGTCTGAGATCTGAGAATCCAGAGAAAACTTGATCAGAACCAGAGAAATAATCCCCCCCATCTCCCTGAGTACACTTGGGATATTCAAAATTAGAGCCTTCTTTGCAAAAACAGACTCAGGCTTAAAGAAAATTCTCCTGTGATTCACGCATCTAAGGATTAGGGTAAGAACATGTTCATACTCCCTTAAGAAAAAAAATTAAAGCCATCTGGGTTCACGATCCACTTATTTAAGTAGCAAGATTAAAAGTAAAGAAGGAGAAATTCTTATTTTTAGTAGCAGCGAAGAAATTGCTTCCTGCTCATTAAGAAAATATCAACGGCAATTGACAAGGTGCCTAGCGATGCGCTTTCGAACTTGAGAATGAATGATTTAAATTTGAAGCAGTTTAGTCTCGCCTCCTCTTTTTATATGCCATCACAATATATACTGGAATCTAGTTTGCAGCACAGGGGGTTCAGATGCATAGCAGAGGGCTGTGGTGAAGTTCCAGAGCATGAGCCTGCCTGGGTACGCTTGGGCTGTGTGGCCTTTGAAGCTACCGGCTGGGCTGCAACCGGCTTCCCTTAGTTCTCCCCGGAAGGAGCAACTTACAGACTCAGGTGCGCTGCGGTGAGAGCTCCGCGCACCCCAAGGCGGACTGTGTGCGGGTCCCGGGCTCTAGCATCCCGGCAGCAAGGGTTGCCACAGCCCGAGGGGCAGATCGGGGGATGCTGGTCCTCCAGAACTGAGTTAAGACTCTAGAAGGAGCGATCCACTGTGCATGCGGGGAGGAGGGCTGGAGGAGGAGGGATGGGTCCCCCTCCTCCGCTGCTGGGCTCCGGGAGGGCGGGGGAGGAATGGGGGGTGCTGGTGGTTTTGCTCAGCAGAGCTCCTCAACCGCTTACTTGGGACCAGACCTCCGAGAGCAGGGGAAGGTGGAGGAGAAGGCTAGGCCAGGGGAGGCCGGGAGCCGGCCAGGAGGGAGGGACCACCCGAGGAGGAAGCGCCCTCCAAGCCAGCTCGGTTCCCAGTAGCACGAATGGGCTGCCGGTCCGACACACACGTCTTTAAAAGGATCGCTGCTCAGAGAACTTTCTGAGTCCAAGTTCACTGACGCAAAGAGATTTTAATTTATTATTTTTTAATTGTAACTTTGGGAGATCACTGGTTTGCTTCAGATTGAATAAAACTGTAGGTGTTCTGGGTGGGGTGAGGTGGAGTGGAGTGGGCTGGGGTCCCTGATCTGAGCGCATAGAACTATTCACATTAGAACAGAGAGAGTGGGCCGGCTGAAATCCTTTCTAATAAACTACTTCACCAGTTAAGACCGGTTCTCTGGGAGAGAGAGAGAGAGAGAGAGAGAGAGAGAGAGAGAGAGAGAGAGAGAGAGAGAGAGAGAGAGAGAGAGAGAGAGAGAGAGAAAAAAAAAGAAA
>PVIH01022772.1:0-26381 GCA_004025045.1 Sigmodon hispidus | reverse complement strand
CCTCAAGAGTGAGTCAGGTGTTCCTATAGTTGGACTGGGGTTTGAAGGGTCAGTCCAGGGTGTTTCTGATCCCAAGCTGTTCAGTGGTTGTGGTTTGCCGCTTGGGCATGTTTGGCTTTTTTTTTTCTTGTTTGTTTGTTTAGAGACCACTAGTGAGTGAGTACATCCCCTGCTTATCTCTCTGAGTTTGTGAGACTTCCATTGTTGGTGGGATTGTAAGCTTGTTCAGCCACTTTGGAATACAATATGGAGGTTTCTCAGAAAATTGAGAATCAATCTCCCCAAGGACCCAGCAATACCACTTCTGGGTATATACCCTAAAGAGGCACATTCACACTCCAAAGGTATTAGCTCAACTATGTTCATAGCAGCATGATTTTTCATTTTAAAAAGTCTACGCTTGTTCAGCATAGATGCAAATTTTAAAATCACTTTTAATTCAAGTGGCTGAATTCACCAATAAAGAACCTATAGAAATAAACATCTAGTTATACTTCCTGCTCTTGTTTGCTTTTTGTAACTATAAGATAGTCAACTAAAAGCAACTTGCAGAGAAAATGGTTTGTTTGGTTTATACATTCAGATCACAGTCCTTCACTGAGGGAAATCAAGACAGAAACTTTTAAGCAGAAATCCTGGAGGAATGCTGCTTACTGGCCTTGGGTTCATGTTCACCTGGCTTCCTTATACAGCTTAGGACCATCTGCCCAGGCATGATGATGATCACAGCAAAACCTCCTAAATTAATTAATAATAAAATTCAGAGACCTCCTGAATCAATTAATAATAAAAACAATTTTCAGAAGATGCCCACATGCCAATCTGATCTAGGCAATTTTCTCAACCAAAGCTTCCTCTCAGATGACTCTAGGCTGTGTCAACTTGGCAATTAAAGCTAACTGGACACTCACCTTTTCCTTAGGAATGATGGGCTAGAGTAACAATGTAGCATGGGTCTGATTATCATGTCTCATTTTTCCAGCCATGCATGCAAAGCCATACTGAACCTACATACTCAGAGAAAATCTGAATCAAGATGTGATGGAAGAGCAAAGCCATAATAATCCTATCAGCCTTTTGGATCCAACCAACCCTGAAACTCCAAATTCTAGACAGTCCAGGCGTAGATAAGTATAATTTAGGTCAGAAGTTTGGATGGTTCTGAGAGGCACTTTGATGGGAGTCTCATTAAAGCTAAATTCAACGTATCAGCCAGAAAAAAAAAAATGCCTATTAGAAAGTGAGAGACTCAACTGGAAGGTGAATCAAAGGCTCTGTGACAGGAGGGTTGGTACAGTCTGCAGCTCCTTCCAAGCACCATTCACATATATCTGCAAACTTTAGACATGTGAAATTAAAGTTTTCAGCATCTCAGCTTTTGCAAGAAAGGAGGTCCAGAAGAAAGTTGGATGCTGCTTGCAAAATGTTTAAAACTATACCACACATTATTAGGTACTCATGGCATCCCCTTTGCTCCCCTTCATGTGTTATATTTTCCCTGGAATCCAGATTCACAAATTTATTATTTCAAAATATACCTGTCTGCCTGCAGCTGCCATGAATAAACAACACAGTGATAAACAGATTAGCTTTCATGAATCTGAGAACTTCACAGATCAGAGAGAGACCTCTGAATTCATATACTGAACCTACACTCTCAATATAACTATATTATAATATAGCCGTATTAGAATAATTAATGCTAAATAAAACTATAATTTACTGTAATTTTAATCCATTCCTTACATGGCTTTTTAAAAATTACTTTACTCTCTCTTTAAAAACTTTATTATTTTTAAATGACATTTTTTGTGACTACCTATGCCCATCTTTTCTTTTTTTCTCTTTTTTTATTATTAATAAAGTCTCATTGTTTTATCCATGTATCCCCTTTTTCAAATGTCCTTCCCCTCCTGCCCCTACAAGTCACTCTTCTCTCCATCTCCTTATCTCCTCCCCGGCAAGGATAGGAAGTCCCAAGGTCCCAAAGTGGCTTAGTTCAGCATCCACTCCAGGCAGATCCAGTTTCCTCATCCCCACATCAAGACTGACTCAAGTGTTCCTCTGGAGGGAATGGACTCCAAAGTGCCAGTTCAAGCTCAAGGTGCTTCAGATCCCAAGCTGTTCAGTGTTTGTGGTTTGCAGCTTGGACATGATTTGCTTTTTGTTTAAAGCCCACTAGTGAGTGAATATGTCCCCTACTTATCTTTCTGGGATTGCGAAACCTCACTCAGGAGGATAGTCTCCATATCCATCTATTTGCCTGCAAATTATAGAACATCATTTTTTTTTTTCTTACTGCTGAGTAGTACTCCATTGTGTAGATGTAGCACAGCTTGTTAATCCATTCCTCAGTTGAGGGGCATCTAGGTTATTTCTAGGTTCTTTTTTTCCCCTCTTTCTTTTTTTATTATGAATAAAGTCACATTTTCCATCTGTGTATATCCTTATTCAAGGTCCCTTCCCCTCCCACCCCCTCTAGTCACTCTCTCTTCTCCACATCTCCCCATCTCCTCCCCAGCATGGGATACCCTATGTGTCATGGCTTATTCCATCATCTCGTACACATCCTGCTTCCTCTGTGTCTAGTTGGTGACTCTCAATGTCTTTCCTTCTTCTCTGAATCCTCACTGTCCCCAAAATCTTGCCTAGCTATTGGCCATTAAGTATTTTTTAGTAAACTAATCTGAGTGACCAATCTTCATAGTGTACAAAAAGACTACTCCACAACATACAGAGATCCACAAAGCAGGTGGTGTTTCACTGACATTAGAAAGGGGTCTTTTAAGAATGGGCTCCATGAATCAATGACTGGTACAATTACAGAAGGATGTATGTTCTCGTCTAGAAGTTTGCGGTTCCTTAAATACAATGAGCCTTCATAAATATATATATTGAACAAATTCTTTGGAATATGAGCACATATCGGAGCAGAATTGTGTACCAAACCTGTGATAAACATTTAAAGCTGCCCTCTGTTCCCAAAGTTATCTCATGAGAGCTGTTTCTCTCTCCTCTGTTTACAGGTGATAAACAGAATAACTCTTCCTAAAACACAGCAAGGGGGTTGAGTTTCAAATTGTGATCGGATGCTTTCCAGATCTCACCATCTCTATTACCATGTTACACACTTTGCCGTTGATTTGTTTATGCCATGTATCAGTTTCTCTCTCTGATCTGTGAAGTTCCCATGACGGCTACTTTTTGGGAAAATGAGGAACTACTCGTAATAATTCTGGAATTAGAAGTCACATTACAGCCATGACACATAGTTGACAGTAGCAATGCCCTTACTTGTCTAGTTAACGACTTTCCAGTCACCCTGTAACTCAGCTCTGGTGTTAGCTCCCCATGCAGACTGTAATTTCTCTACTCAAAATTGAGTGCACTTCATTGAGATCCTGTCGAACTCATATAAATATGTAACTATTTATTTACTTAGTTCTTTCACTGGAGGAAAGGCTCTTTGGAAGCTAGACATATAGTTTTATACTGTTATCAATGGAGTTATAAAAACCTCATTGGATGAACAGTGGTTGGATGATGTGCTGGCTAGTTTCATGTCAACTTAACGCACAAACTAGATTGTCTGAAACATGGAAGTCTAAATTGAGACAATGACTCAGTAAGAGCAAGCTATAAGACGTTTTATTAGTTAGTGATCCATGTGGGAGGAACCAGCTCATTGTGGGTGATGCCATCCCTAGGCTGGTGGTCCTGGTTTTTATAAGAAAGCAGACTAAGCAAGCCTTGGGAAGCAAGCCAGTAAGCAGCACCCCTTTGTGGCCTCTCCATCAGCCCCTGCCTCCAGGTTCCTACCCTGTTTAGGTTCCTATCTTGATTTCCTTCAGTGTTGAACAGCAATATGGAAATATAAGCCAATCCCCAACTTGCTTTTTGGTCATTGTGTTTCAACAAGGCAACAAAAACATTAACTAATATGGGCAGATGGATAGATGAATGAATTGATTGATCTATCAATTGGTGAGTCAATGATCAGTGGGTTTATGGATGAGTGGAAGGTGTCCCAACAGACAGACTATAAACAAACACAGAAGAATCAGAGACTCAAGAGGCTAGCTCATCGCTGTCGGTGGAAAATCCCTCCTGACTCCTTAGCTGAGTTAGAACAAAATGCCAATTTCTGCTGTGCCAAGAAGAAACATGGAAAGTCAGTGATTTCTGAAAAGACAGAGATATCATGTAAATCAATATAAGGGGAAAGAAGCAAAGCCAAATAGCAGCATTAGGAACAAGCCACAAGACACGGGTACCAAGGAGCCTATCCCACCCTTAGCTATTCACCTCTGAAATTTGAAGCTAAACTATAGGCCCAAGAGACCTCTAGATGCTACAACACCCATTATCTTCAAGTAAAATTGGTTCTTGGGACTGGAGTTGGAGCTGCAATGTCAAATTATCAGTAAGATTGTTGTGGGGTGCCTCTACCAGTGAGAGATCTGTATGGAAAACTGGATAAGAAAGTGTTCTGTGTACTGCCCAGGGCTAATTTGACCTCTGCTGGGTAAGACTTCTGAAGCTGGAGCAGGGAAGAGTTGGGATTCTTCCTTTTCAGAACATCCTGAAAGGACCACAGACTTGACCCCAGCCCAGTTAGACAGGGACAGTAACTTCTCACTGCTAAGACAGCTAAGCAAATAAATTCCTATTTTATTAATTCACAATGCTTATGTTAGTGTGCTACAGCACCCATGGGAAACAAGTGCAGATGATAAGATCTAAATATTAGAAGATGTGGGTAAAATCTTGGAGATAATGCTATTTTAATTTTGGTTATAATTCTTGGGAATTTTATGCATGTAAACAGCATGGGCTTTTGACCAAGATGACACTATCAGCCATGGAGTCCTTCATGAAAAAGCTTCATGTTCAGTCAGAAAGCAATTAGATACCCCATGACATCTATGCCACTATTGCACCAGTAGGCCCATCTTGCCTGGAAAGTCAGTGTTGTAGAATGCATGATTTAGAACTATGCAAGACCACTGATGTGTCTTCTCTTGCAGGAGTCTGAAGAACAACTGTAGCATTATGAAAACTAGCTAGCAGAGAGGTTTCCCAGCCAGTATGAGATTGGTTTCTATATGCCAACCAGCCAAATTGATTCTGTCTTCACTAATAGGATCTTATCATGTAGGTGCTGTAAGTAACCAAGAGAAAAGGCAATAGCTCATGTTATTTGGGGACCCCTGGGGCCTTCCTGCCCAAAAACTCATACGATGGCATCCCATGCTTTGCACTGCAATTTTCAGCCACTTTTAAAATCAGTCTGGATGCTTCTGAAAATACTAGAAATAGAACAGCCATATGACTCTGCTATGCCACTGTTGGGAGTGTTTTAAAAATTAACAAAAGCTGGCAATTGATTTATTATTAAAAAAATCACAAAACAAACCATTATGTTGACAAAGGGCATACTTGCAATCCACCCTCCACCCAATGTTAGCTAATTCTGGTGTCAACTTGACACATTTAAGAAGAAGAAACCTCCATTTAAGAATTTTCTTCATCCGATTGGCCTATGGTCATGTCTATTGGTGGGCCTAGCTTACTATGAGCAGTACTACCCCTGGGCAGGTATGCTTGGGCAATATATGAAAGGCATATGAACATGTGCCCAGGAGCAAGCCAGTGAGGGGTGTCCTCCTCAGTTTCTGCTTCAAGCTACATTAGAAGGTATGTGAGGGCTTTGGGATCCTTTTCTCAAGCTTCACTCAGTGTGAAAGTCAGTTAACTTCCTGTTGCCTGCAAGATGTAGCATGGCAAGTTATTTCTCCAATGCCATGCCTATCCACATGTTGCCATGTGCCCTGCCATGATGAACTGATCCTCTGAACTGTAAGATAGCCACCACCATTAAATGTTACTTTTATAAGAGTTGCTGTGGTCATGGCACCTCTTTACAGCAATAAAAATTCTAACTAAGACAGCTTCCCTCAGTGATGAACTGTAACTTATAATATGAAATAATCCCTTTCTTCCCCAAGTTGCTTTTGGTCATGGTGTTTGTTGTGGAAGCAGATTAGCAAACTAGAACACTGCAGAGATTTATCTCCTAAGTTACAATATGTCCAGTTTAGCTGAGGTACCTTCTTCCTGATGGATTTTTATCCTGTCATAATCTATCTTGTTTCACCAATCTAAGATGGCATGGTCAGCTATTCAAGCACTAGTGACCACAGAAATTAAATCTACTCACAATTTTGGCTTAGAAGCTGTAAGACCATTAATTTCTTGGCTACTTAGTCTTGACATATTTAAAAGAACTCAAAGCCTTTTCTTACTGAATACTCACCTTGTGAGCTAGAACTAAACATACTGATAAATATTGCAAACTACATTTTTCATTTGGAGAAACAAAACTTGGAAACAGGTTTACGATTTCCAGTTATGCAACACAAAGGTGGTAAGGTTCACATCATGGGTCTGTGAATTAGTCATGAGTCAGCCAAAGTGAAGTACCACAGATAGGGTGATTTACAATAAAAATGTTTTGCTCACAGTTCTTGGTCTTCTAGAAGTCAAGATGATGGTTTATCATACTTGGTATCTCCAGAGGGATCTGTTTTAAGCTTTCAGATGGTTGTCTTCTCCCTGTATTTCAAGTGATTTTCCATTTGTACATCTGAGTTCTTAACACTTATTTTAAAAGCCAGTTGTATAGATTAAGATTCATCCCAATCATCTCACTTTCATTGAATTATCCCTTTGAATATCTCATCTTTCAATGCAATCACATCCTGAGTTACCAGGACCTAGACAGTGAGTAAAAGCACAAAAGCCATCACATAACAATCTTTCTAGGTGTGTTCAACTTTTGACATGTGACAAGCTGCTGTCATCTACAAAGTCCACCCTAGACAACCATTCATTCTTGTCATAAAAGCACAGCTTATGGTGCTTTAAGTAAGTTTATACTTTTCTGCCTGGCTGTATTGATAACTATCTTTGGCTATATGTGGCCCAGAGAACAGATGTGAAACACACTTAGCATTCCAATATTCTTTTGTTTTTCTAATCTCCTCCACAAATGATATAATTATTTGCCTTAAAATACCCAACTTACATGAGTTTCAACTTATTATCACTCCAGAATTCTGAGCTGCTTCTTGGACAGATTCTTTGTTTAACTGCTTTGAACAGTCCAGCTTAAAGAAAGAAACTAAGTAGAGAATCTGAGCTATGAGGCCAGACACTCCTGGCCAGAGTCCCCTGACTGAACTCCCACACCACCAGGAACACAAAGAGATCCCCCTCCTCTGGAGTAGAGGAACATCCACTGTCGGACAAACAACTCAACTTAGAAGTGAGGAATTCTACAGTGAAACAAAAAGACACTTAATTTTTCATTCTATCAGTATGAGACAACTCTTTGCGTCTCTGGTGGGTGACATTTAAGGGCCAGATTGAGGAAGCTCCCTCACAGCAGGAACAGGGCATGATGGGACAAATATACCAAATCCTTTCATGTGCCAGTGCAGACCTCACCATGGTTGAGGGACAAATAAATGTCACTTCCTGAATGTAGCCCTTGTTTGTCAAGCCATTTTTTCATTTTGATTACATTTTCAAATAAATTTTATTATAAACAATTTTTGGAAGTGATATCTGTGGGCCTTACAAATGAAAAAGTAAATTGCTTTGGGAGATTCATAAATTTCCTACACAGGAAAAGAGACAGGAAAAGTGGGGGGGAGGGGTCACAGTATTTATTCTGAATGATAAAAGCAGTGCTATAGAGCAGAAACACTGTACTCATTTTCACAATCTCTGTCACCGGTTATTCCCCAATACAAACATGAACATACCTAACATACATACCTTTTGGAAAGTTAACATTCTATTTCTGACTATGGCGAATATTTTTTCCTTTTACAATTGTTTATCAACACATATCTGTTTTTACATATTAATGGAGTTCAGCACACATAGATATGCAGTGTACCTATGCTCTAGACACTCTGTCCCAAAGGCAATCTCTAGACTTTGTTTAAAAAAAAAAAAAAAGCATGCAATGGAGAGAAACCTCTTTGATCCTCTGTTCATTCCCATCCATTTGGCCAATCTTTGGGAGAGTTGCACAGAGGTCACTTTGAAGAGACCCATGGCTGGCATCTTTACATCCATACATATCTACATTTTAGTGAGCAGCTGTTGTGCCTGCCTGCCCCATTCTCTTCTTTAGGGGCACTTTTACATTTCAACTTCAAGTTTTCATTATGGCAATGGTATTATTAAGATTGGTTTTTAAGTGGCACAACAAAGACTGAGCTACTTCCTGGGGGAGGGGCTGCATAGAAACAACATCAGCAGTGAAAAAATAATAATAATTTCTAGACCTTTGTCTTAAATCTCATATCATTAAACACTCCAGCTAACTGGTTCAAGGAGACTTGACTTCTGTGGTAAGTTGAAATCTCATGACAAGTAGATTATTACCCTGGATACTCTAGACAAACTCGGTGGGTCCAGTTAAAACCGTAAGTATCACAAGGCCTCTCTAGAAGACAGAAAGGGAAAGCTGATGAGTTAATGGAAGAAATGAAACAATGGAAAAAGATGTCATGAGAATAAAATTTCTGTTTTTATAGGTGAAAAAAGGGCACAAGCAGAATTGAGGAAGTTATTACAACAGGCAAGAAAACAGATTATTCCACAAAGCCCACCCATCAAATAGACATTCCTATAAACCCAAAAAACTCATTTCATAGCTAAGACATCCAAAACAGGGAGATGGTCATTGCATGCCACTTTAGCATACTAAGGTTATGATTATATGTTGTGAGACAGTCAGTGAAGAGTCTTCCATTTCCCACTTTGAGTTTGAAAGTTGAACAGAGAATATGATCTGTTTGTTTACACCTTATAGTCCTGTTGGTTTTCCACATCACTTACTTAATCCTGATAAAAATTATGTGATGGGTGAAAAATATGCTATGTTTTTCAGCAAGGACATCATTAGTTTATCTTGATTATGATAAGGGATCTATTGGGATAAAAACATTTTAAAGGTCTAATATTGGTATAAGTTCAGTTAGTATTGACTGACTGGAAATACAGATGAGTCAATAAATCATTGAAAGATGTGTAATTAGGTAGATGAAAGAACAAGTGAAAGTGTGAATGGGTGGACAAATGAATGGGCATGGGAGGGTGCACAGCTGAGTGGATAGGTAAATGAATAAACAATGGGCGGAATGAATGCATGCATAAGACTGACATTCTACCTATAAATACATTAACAGATAATAAATCAAATATTATATGTAAGACATTTGACACATTCTTGACTTACAGAACATACATAGTAAGTAATATTTACTGGAAGTATTTCATAGTCTAGTTCTAGGATTGATAACATGGTGCTTAATTTTTGTTTCCACTTTCAGGACACATAAATTAACCTCAAAATATATAAACCAAAAAAAGAGTAACTGCAAAGCCGAGTATTATTTCTCTGAAGGTTATACAGATATTTAAAATACTTCTAAAAGTCTCAGGATCACTGCGAACATATTACTCCTCTCTATTCCACTTTCCCTTTCTTCTAGTTCAGGGAAAATAAAAAGATATAGTAAAAAAATTATATTGGGAAGACAAAAAATGACAAGATCATTGTCCTTTTATTGGTATAATAAAATGGTGATATACAGGCCCTGTGATCTCAGTGGAATAATTAAAAAAAAAGGACATGGGTAAATAGAATGAGTAACCTCTCCAATACAGCTCAATGATTTGTTGAAAGGATACATACACAACTGCAAGTCATATAGTGTGTGGTACAAAGAAGAGAGACAGAATTACCTGAACACTTGTTATGTGCTAAGCACAGTGTGTTCTATGCAATTGAAGTCCCAAAGCCAATGCTGAGCAGAAGGACATACCATTCCCATTTCAGTGAGAATACACAGATCAGCAATGAAGTAAATGAGAAATAAATCCTCAGATAGATTGGTTGACTCCAATGTCATTCACTCACTGATCACTAGCAAGATAAACTTAGGGTTACATTAAAATGGTAGAGGCCTTCAGAATCAGTCCATGCAATAAGTGAATACTCTTTCTCTAACCTCAGATATACAGCTTCTCCTTCATATATGAACCCCTGGTTGTTTCTTAAAAACTCTTATCTCTGACCAGAGAGTTGACTTCTGACCTCTTTTAGAAATAATCACATACCTCATGCCTGACTGAGCATCATGTGTCTCATGCTTTATTCATGAGGCACATGAATAAAGTACATGTCCCAAGGATGGATATCTGATTCATATCAATGCAATAGATATCTGCCATGGAATGCTGTTTCTGTATGCTGTAAATATGTATTGTTACTAGTGGTTAATAAAGAAGCTGTTCTGGCCTATAGCAAGACAAGATACAGCCAGGCGGGGAATACAAGAGAGAGAGAGGAAGAAGGGCAGAGTTAAGGGAGACACTGAGAAGTGCCCAGAGAAGCAAGGTGTGAAAGTACTGACAATCCACCAGCCACATTCATACATAGATGAATTCAAATGGGTCAATTTAAAATTTAAGTGCTAGCTAGTAACAGACTGAGCTATACACCAAACAGTTTGTAAATAGTAAGAGCCTCTGTCTGTTATATGGGACCAAGAATCTGCAGGACAGAGAAAAAAAACTTCTGGCTACAGATGTCAGTCACCAAACATCACTAAGAATTATTGAATAGTCTCATTCTCCTCTTCTTCCATCCCTTCTTCCTCTTCTTTCTCCATATCTTCTTTTTCTCTATTTCTCATGCTGACTGTCTGTCTCTCTGGGTGTATGTATCTGTCTGTCTTCCTCTGTCTTTGTCTCCCTGTTTCTATCCACACCACATTCCCTGTGATACTTGGATAACAGACTAGGCATGACACTGTAGTTCCTCATTCAGACCCACAGAAGTCAACATGAACTAAGACACACAGATACTTCCAATGGTAAACTCCAAACCTCTGGATTCAAACAAATTCAATGCCAGTAATTTTCAAACTGTTTTTGGTTTTGTTCAAGTCTATTTTAATTGAGTGTTTGCTTCATGCAAGAAGACGTTCTACTAATACAAATGGGCACTGGAAGTGATTTGAGCTTATTTTGCACATACACCTAGACTTCAAACTAGTAACTCATGAGTCATAGAAGAAGATAAGATCCAGACCTCTGGGACAGAAGACTTACTGTGCAGGCCATCAGGATCCAGCCAACTAGACTGAGTTTCCAGGAAATAACAAATCCTAGCCAGGAACTAGGAGCCAAGGACAAAGATGAGACGATACCCCAGAGGCAAAGCAGAATACAACCCAAGGTTTAGTCCTGCCATATGCATACCATGCTGAGAAACAGAAAGACTTCAGCTGAGGGCTGGACATTTTCTTTCACTGCTCAGCTCCTAAATTCCAAGAGATGCAGATGGTGCCCAATAAGAAACAACATGATAAGAAGGCAAGGACAGAAGAAGTAGGATGAAAATTAAAGAGATAGCCAAACAACGTAAGATTTTTGAGAATGACCTTATGGCCAACCTTCCTCAAACAGTACTTTTCAGTCATAGATGACATAGTCTTAACAAGAAGAAAGTAGTGAGCAAGACTTCTGAGATATCTTCCAGGTATGTTTGCAGCATGGCATTCAGAGCCTGTCAGATGACCATGATGGTGGCAGTATTCAGGGATATTGATCATGATGATGGTATCAGTGACGTTAAGAAGGTGGTTGTGTTAAATTTAGTAACAGTAAGCATGGCAGGATGGTACCTGATCAGTGGTCAGATCATCTAAGAACTAGGCATCAAACAGGATCCTTTATTTCATTGACTTCTCATAGCCATATAATGAAATATGAATTATCAGCCTCATTAAGCTATTGTACTCAGCAAAACAGACCAATGAGTATCTGACTGAAAAGCTAATGTCTTTGAGTATCAAACTCTCCCTTCACTTGCACATCCAAGAGACATTCATGCCCATTGGTGCACTTTTCACCATCCTGAGCCTTACAAATATTTCAGTATCTGTGTGTCCCTAAGCTCATAAAAGTTTTCAAAACACAGTCTCCTAGACTTTGGCTTGCAATATTTAAAATTAGAGAACCTTCCATCAGAATATTTTGCTGAATACTACTTGTATAGGCTTGTATTCAAAACTATCGCTGACTAAAAAAATCACAAGATAAAGCAGTTGGGGTAGTAAAAATTTTAGTTTTTATGAGATTAATTACAATATCATCTATCTGCCTTTGAAAACTCATAAGTCATCATTTAAAATAACAATATAATTATCCAAGCCAAAACTAAGACTTTATGTATATAGGAATTGGTGTACAAATGAAAGTAGTCACAAGGCCAACCTCCACAGGACATTGTTTCCTTGAGATGTTTCCAGGGAAATTGTGAAAATAGATGGTAACATATCAGAGAATATCCATGGTGGACACTTGACACTTGACAATGTGTTAGACTGGAAACTTCATCATTCTCATTCTGAAAGATATTGTAGCTTGTGGGGTTGATATGACTAGGCACTGGAAAATTTATTCTAACTCATCTGTTAGCAAACTCTGTGTCCATGGTCCCACCACTAACCTTGCAGAAGCAAGAACTCCGTGCATTAATGAGGGCCATGAGCTAAGTCTTCTTAGATTCTTTCAGTGCCTGAGGCTGTTTATGCCTTTGCATGTGGTGCATTTCCCCTACCTGTCTTCTTCGTAATCTCCTACTATTTATCATCAGAAATAACCAGTGTGTTAAAGTGCAATGAAAAACTTTAAAATGAGATTTTTCAAAATATAATGTTCTACCCAAGTACTCATCAATAACAGCCCTGCCTTGTAGAATCAGTGGCAAATTCCATCATTCCTTTCCAAATACAATCTGTGTACCAAAGTGCAATCTATGATTTTCAAACAGGAGCTTTGACTGGTTTCAGGCTCTGACTCAACTTCACTTCCCCACTGTTAATATGGATGTGAAGTTGCCAAGCCCCTACTCTATCTCTCCAGCAATTAGAATGCTCCCATCACAGAGAGGTCCAAGCAAAGGTTTTTCTCATGATTAAAAAAAATTCGTAAAGCTTTAAGTTTCCCAGGTTTTTTTTTCTTCAAAACCCTAGGTCAAACATTTGTAATTTATGCTTGTATCTATCAACATACTGCCAGTCTAAGCAGGAAGACAAGGGCTATTAAAAGGTTTCTCATGACAAAGTACAAACAAAAGCCAAGAGTAAATGTTCAGGCATTTAGATAAATTTTATATAGTAACAATATCCTAATATATAAACATATTTCTAGAGATCCTTTTTGCATGCAAAAGTATTGATAGAGCAAGATAAGTCATGAAGATTTTGCTATAGAAGTCTAAATGAGACTGAGAAGAGGCACACATCTAATTGTAACAGTTGGAATATTTTCATATTATAGTAGTACAAATGTGATACTTAAGTAACTCAACATATGCCTATTGGATAATGTATAAAGTGATAAGATCTGCCTGGAGTGCATGCTGAACTAAGCTACCTTGGGCTTTTGGGACCTCCTGCCCTTGCTGGGGAGGAGATAAAGTGATGGGGAGAAGAGAGAGTGACTGGGAGGGGCGGGAGGTGGAAGGGAGTTTGAACAAGGGAATGCATGGATTAAAAAAGTATGGCTTTATTTATAATAAAAAAATGAGACTTTATTCTATAAAAGTAAAAATATCCCATTTCAGCGCTTACCAACTTAGTAACCTTATCACAATTTCTTAATTATTCTTAGTCTGTATCTATAAAGATGGGTACAATAAAAAGACACAGTTCCTGTGAAAACAATGCTCATTCACATGCATATACCATAGAAAAAGAGAGAATATAGAGGAAGACTACTAGATATGGAGTAATGTACAAGAAAGCTCATGGTGGGTGGAGGGCTATATGCAGAGTTCTAAGATCTGTGCTCAATAGGTACAAAGAATATGTTCTAGGAAGGATCTAAGAAACAAGGGAAACACATAGGACAAAACCAGATGTTAAGCAACTTCAATGAGTACTCACAGAGACTTCCAGAATCAATGAGAAATAGTGTCCCGGTACTCCCACAGAATCAGCATCACACTGCACTCTATATATCTTAGCTACTTTTCCTCTTCCTGTGATAAAATGCCCAGACAAAGGCAACTCATGTAAGAAAGGTTTTATTTGGCCTTATTCTAGGTTTCAACCCACCATGGTAGGATAAACCATAGCTGCAGTTGCTGGACATCCCATTCACAGTTAGATGTAGAATAATGACTTCTTTAATTTATTTTTATTTTATTATTATGAACAAAGAAGTCACACTTTCTATCCCTGTATATCCTTATTCACGGTCCCTTTCTGCCGCATCAGGTCATTCTCTCTTCTCCACAACTCCCCATCCCCTCTCTGGGCAGGCAGCAGGCGGTCCCAAGGTCCCACTGTCCCAATATTGCTTAGTTCAGCCTCCACTCCTGGCAGATCCAGTTTTCTCCCCACAACCTCAAGACTGAGTCAGGTGTTCGTCTAGGGGGAGTGGGATCCAAAGAGTCAGTCCAAGGTGTTTCTGATCCCAAAGGGTTCAGTGGTTGTGGCTTGCAACTTGGGCATGCTTTGCTTTTTTTCTGTTTGTTGGTTTGTTTAGAGTCCACTAATGAGTGAGTACATCCCCTGCTTATCTCTCTGAGTTTGTGATACCTCGCTCAGGAGGATAATCTCCAAATCCATCCATTTGCCTGCGAATTTTAGGATATCATTTTTTTTCTTACTGCTGAGTAGTATCCCATTGTGTAGATGTACCACAGTTTGTTAATCCATTCTTCAGTTGAGGTGCTCTAGGTTGTTGAATGATGACTTCTTTATATAATACATATTAATTTCTTTTCTATTCTCTCCTTTCCC
This sequence comes from Sigmodon hispidus, assembly GCA_004025045.1. NCBI lineage: Eukaryota > Metazoa > Chordata > Mammalia > Rodentia > Cricetidae > Sigmodon > Sigmodon hispidus. The sequence continues at coordinate 11,481 of PVIH01022772.1, read as the reverse complement.
TTCTGCCAGCTCTCCCCCATCCTCTCCCGCCCCCCCTCTCTTTCTCCCTCGTCACTTCCCAGAGAAAGCAAGGACTCCCAAGGTGAGTCAATTCGGTCTGGCACATCCAGTAGAGGTAGGACCAAATCCCTCACCCATGCATCAAAACTGAGAAAGGTGTTTTCTGCTAGGTGTGGGCTCCGGGAGATCCAGTTCATGGACCTGTGATAATCCCTGGTGATTACAAGAGGCCTTTCGACTCTTCATTCAGGGAGGTCCATATTCGTTCAATGGAGGTATGTCAGCTGCTATTTTAGAGTCTGTGAGCCCCCAACAGCACAGGACTGCCTACTCCGTGGGTCTCCCCATCGTGATCCTAATCTCTTCGTTCCCATAACCTCTCCTCTCTCTCTCCAGCTGGACTGGTAGTTCAGCTTGGTGTTTAGTTATGAATCAGCATTATTGAACCTCCATCAATTGCTGGATGAAGGTTCAATAATGGCAATGGGGGTGGTCATTCATATGATAATAGGGAAAGGTCAGTGTAGGCTCCCTCCCAGGTATTGCTTAGAGTTCTAGCTGAGCTCATCCTGTGGGTTCTTGGGTGTTCCCTAATATCAGGTTTCTCTCTAATCCCAGGATGGCTCCCTTTATCAGGATTTGCTCTCTCTCTCTCTGTTGTTCCCCCCACCCCCACCATCCCATTCTCTCATGTTCTCTTCTCACCTCCCCTTGCACCCTGCACCCTGCATATCATTGCAATTTTCTCAGGAGAACTTCTCTATTTCCCCTTCCCAGGGTTATCTTATGTATGTCTCTCTTAATTTTCTCCTGTCACCTAGCTGCTGAGGGTAGTGTAGGTTGTAGCCTTGTAATCCTTTGCATGAAATGACTTCTTATACTTAGCTTGTTATCTTATATTTTTGGTTTTTTTTTAACTTTTTGTTTGTTTGTTTTCAAAAACACAGTTTCTCTGTGTAACAGTCCTGCTGTTCTAGAACTCACTTTGCAGACAAGGCTAGACTCAAACTCACTGAGATCTGCTTGCCTCTGCCTCCCAAGTGCTGAAATTAAAGACATATATCAACACCACCTAGCCTGCTTTCCCAATGTTTATATAATTCAGAATCCAAGCCTAGGGAATGGTGCTACCCACAGTGGACAGGTCTTTGAATCTCATTCAACTACATCAAGATAATCCACAGGCATATTTCCCAGGTGATTCTAGATCTCAATTTGACAATTGACATTAACGATCACAGTGTATATAATTCAAGATGGATGATGGTGGCAGATACAACCAACTCTGACTAGCAGAGCCTAGACAGTCATTCCCTGCAGCTTCACTGAACATCTGTGGTGTACAATACAGTGATAGTAATTCAAGCACTTGGAGAGTCATGGGCATCCATGAATCACACTTCCTCTAGCTCTTTCCCATACTACCCCTGTCACTTGCCTAATTCACCCTTTAGTTTCTGCTTTAGAGATTTCTGCCTCAAGGTGTTTAGCTGATCAATTAACTGAGTTTATTCACTCAATCATTTAAAACACTTTGATTGCACACTTATGAGTTTTGTGACCACAGAGTAGCGGCCTTCAGCATCTCATGGTTACCCATACCATAAAACCTACTACATCATTCATGCTGCCTTATTTTTTTCTATTTTTTTATTATGAATAAAGTCATATTTTTTATCCATGTATACCCTTGCTCAAACTTTCTTCCCCCTCCCTCCCCTTCCAGTCACTCTCTCTTCTCCACATCACTTTATCTCCTCCCCAGCAAGAGCAGGAGGTCCCAAGGTCCCAGTATGGCTTAGTTCAGCATCCACTCCTGAACGATCCAGTTTTTTCACCCCAACAACAAGACTGAGTCAGGTGTTCCTCTGGAGGGAGTGGGATCCAAGGTGCCAGTCCAAGGTGTTTCAGATCCCAAGCTGTTCAGTGGTTGTGGTTTGTAGTTTGGACATGCTTTGCTTTTTGCTTTTTGCTTTTTGCTTTTTGCTTTTTTGTTTAAAGTCCACTAATGAGTGAGTACATCCCCTGCTTATCTTTCTGGGTTTGTGATAACTCGCTCAGGAGAATATTCTCCAAATCCATCCATTTGCCTGCAAATTTTAGAATATCTGTTTTTTCTTACCACTGAGTAGTACTCCATTGTGTAGATGTACCACAGTTTGTTAATCTATTCTTCAGTTGAGAGGCCTCTAGGTTGTTTCCAGGTTCTTGCTATTACAAATAATGCTGCTATGAACATAGTTGAGCTAATGCTTTTGAGGTGTGAATGTACATCTTTAAGGATTATGCCCAGTAGTGGTATTGCTGGAACCTTGGGAAGACTGATTCCCAGTTTTCTGAGAAACTCCCATACTGCATTCCAGAGTGGCTGAATTTGAATATTTTTTTTAATTTAGTGGTGGCTGTTTTAAATGCCTTAGTTATTCTAATGAACAAATTAATTTGTTTCTGTGTATAAGGTAAACTTTAGGCTCAAAACAGTTCTCAGAGACACCCAGTAGAAAACAGGCAATGTCTGGGTCTAACCCTTAAATTATAAACATAACATAGGAAAAGAAGTGAGGCTTTTAAGATATGAAAAACTAGTCCCAAATTTATCACCCATCATTTATTGTTATATCTGTTCAAGTATAATTGTAACAAATATGTGTAATTTAAAGATTGAACAAAATCATGTTTTAGGGGGCTCAGCTTGTTCGAGGTTTATAGTAAGTCCTCAGTGAGTGAGGGCTTTAATGTCAAAGGGGAAAATTGAGATACACGGCAGGAATAGAGGAAGTGGAAGAGCACAGATTAGAGAAGAGGGCAGGAAGCTGTGTGGCCTGAATAATATTCTCTATATCCATGTGATTTTTACACATGCCTGGCCCTGAAAAGTATCTCAACACCTTTCTCTCCTCTTCATTGTATAACATACAAGCCATCACTTCTGAGACTGAGGTTTCCAAAGCAAAGAAACGAACTTGCCAGAGTTCTGAGACCAGAACAAGGGCACCACCTACTGCCCAGAATAAGCATTATCCTTCTTGCCTCCCTCAGCAAGTTAGTCCTGTGCAGAGTATCTGAGTTGGCACTGGAGCCAAGAGCAGGTGTGGAAAAGGTCACGAGCAGGAAGATGCCTTGCAGAACATTCCTCTCAAACACTCTGCTCTTTCCCTCCCCGCCCCTGCCCTCTCTAGATTGCAAATGAAGGCGCCGATGGTTCAGCAAGTTCAGTTGCCTCTGCACCCTTGCCCTTTCCAGATCAAGAATGCGAGATGAGTTATAGGAAAAAAACAAAAGCAGAAATCAGGTCCAGCAGATCTGGAGCTCTTCTTCCAGTCCGCTCTCCATCTGCCTCCTCAACCATGTCATTACACAATGTGACATTTAAGCTTCCTGGGCTATTCTCCATTCTAAGACTGTGCTTCCTTGCTCATCTTTTCCTGGTGAAATTTCATGTATCTTTTCTGGGTTTTGTTCCTTTTTACTTTTTAACTAATGTTCAGTGCCATAACATGATGTCCAGGACCCCAGGAAGACTCTGCACTCAATTCTGTCTGAGACTTCTTGTTCTCAATTTTGAAATTACTCATTGTAAGATGTTCAGCATAGAGTCATATCTCCTAAGAGTGCCCCCTCAGTTTGCCCACACCTTGTATAGGTTCAGTACTTCTTTACTGTTTCACAGTATCTCTGCTTTGGAATTGTTTATGTTCATTGCTTAGACATAGACTATGATCTCTGGAGTAATCATGGAAACTCTATTATTTATCATTTTATGGGGCATGAAACAACTATTATTACTGTTGGTTGTATAATTGATTCATTAATTAAGCCACTGACAAACCAATGCATTCGTGAAGGAACCTATTCTAATCACACTTCTATCACTTACTAGTGCATGATATCTGGCCAGTCTCTGCTTATCTGTTGCATGTTTCTCCTCCACAAAATTAAATTACCAACATATATTTCTAGAGATACAGACATGACAAAATAAAGCTTCTGGCCTAAGAATTTATAGCCTAATGTGACAAAAAGGGACATAAAATTAATAAAGAATGAATTACATTCATTGGATTATGGATTTGACAAATAAATATGTAGAATGACAGCAGTGAATGCATGTAAGGCAATAAAGATCATGTTATTGTGGGAAAGTATATCCCAAAATGGTCTGGTATTGGAAAATAAGAAAATTGGCCATCCTGGCATGTACATGGATTAGTACTCCTACCTTAGGAAGATTTTATATTTCTGCACAATTTCTCTTGGATTTTTCTTTCCTGAGAATAAAACAAGCACAGCCCCTGCCAAGTGCATACACTGAATCTGAAAACATCTTCCACCATCTACATCTGACAGGTCCTTTTTGCAAGCTCACTGGGCTGCACATCAGTCAGATATCTGTAGATGACCTTTGGTTCTTCGCATTTGACTGGGCAGAGTGAGAAATAATGCCTCTTACTTACTTTCTGGTCTCTATGATCATCATTCTAAGACCTCAAGGTAATTTTCTCCTAATGGATGGTGATTCCGGAGCAGTAGGAGCCAATGATGAAGAGACATCACCAAATTCCTGTTGTAACTTTGAAAAGGTCACTCTGGCTGTAGTATGCACAGTGTATTGGAAGAAACAGACTGAACAGAAAAATATGTTCAAAGGCTCTTCAATGAAGCCAATGGGTGATAACCGTGGCCTACACTCAAGCAACGACAGGATGTATGGAAGAATATTGTGCAGCAGTGTCTTTTGGTCTTGCAGCTAATTAGTATGAATCCCTGTGGAAGAGGGAAGGGTTTTCAGAATAAGTTCTGGCTGTCGCTTTGGCAACTAGAGCTGGCTGATGTCACTATCTGTTACAGATAAAAGGAGCATAAATGAGGTAGGAAAAGATGATGTGTTTTTACCATGTCTTGAGCCAACTTACAGTTTGTTAGAGAGCAATCAAGAACGAAATGAAGAAAATCATGTTTTATGGAGTGGAAAAGATAAAACTTCATAGTTAAATGAGAGATATTTTAAATCAGGACATAATTAGTTGCACAGAGATATATTGGTGACTGATGATGGGTCCAAAAGATGCTGAAGGCATGTTACTTCTGAGTTAATAAAATCAAGCAGGGAGCACTCAACATGGGGCAAGTGTGAATTCGTGGAATGGGTGCTAGACAGAGTGAAAGGTAGCTTTCCTGTGAGTTCTATAGAAAGTGTGGTTTAAAGACTAACTGAAGCTTATGTTCACGTCCAGGAGCAGGCATTGTTGAGGAGCTTTATGCTGAATCGAGTTATGTATATAAAACATAAAATTAATGTTCAACTTGTATTCTAAAAGCTGCCTGTGATGGTTGGGCATAAACACGACATGTTCTTTGCTTTCTGCTACTCCTTTTGAGTTCCTGCCCATCTAACTAACCCAAAGGAAATAACAGGATTTGCTAATCATCTCATGTTAAGAGGGAAAAGTTCTAAAAGGCTCTGGGTCAGTTGGAGGAGACATACTATGGAAGTAAATATGATCAAGATAAAAATGTATAAAATTCTCAAGTAATTAATTAAAATGCATTTAAGTTATCAAGGGTAGAGACGGTTTGAGGGATTGTCTGCCATTGTCCGTTTTCTGAGCCACACTGTGAATTAGTATGCAGGGAAGAAAGGATGGCTACAGACCTAAGGATCTGTCACGAGACTGGTAGGACCATACAGTTTGTTGACTGCCTGTCTGTCTGTTGGTTTGCTATTCAGATATAGACTTTTTAACTCTTACTTTAAGATCCTACCCCTAAACTCCTATTTTTCTACCAGAGACTCTACAGCTTCCAAACCTTTGCTGCAAACAACTAGAGAGATCCCTGACAGTGTGTGTAATTCAAGAACTATGTTTCAGTTCTCTTGCCCTCTGTTCTAGGTCATTGTAGATTGACTGAATTGAGTGTGGGCTATATTTCACAAGTGTTTGTGTGTGTGTGTGTGTGTGTGTGTGTGTGTGTGTGTGTGTGAATTGTGTGTACAGTCTTTGCTTCTCCTCTCTTTCCTTCCATTTGTTTTAAATCAAGGACCTGTGTTCTGCTGTTCCCCCTAGCACAGACCTTCCTTTGTGCACACAGCTTCATGGTACCATCGTGACTGCTTCATCTCTCTCCAAAATCTGCCAAACACACCTCAGCTCTTGCCTTTAACTGCTGGTTTCAGATTCATAGTAGTAAAAATCATACTGGCTCAGTTCTTCTTTCTTCTCAGAGTCACATATCTGACCACTAGCTGCCATGATCCGGCCATAAGTGGGCTACAGAAGAGGAGGAACAATGTTACAAACTCCTTGGAAAAGTTCAGGCCTCACATGAATTTGCACAGAACATATAGCTTTTCTAGGAATCTGTTCTTAATTAGCTCACAGGAATTCATTCAGAAGCATAGTATGAGGTTTTTGGCCCATACTTTCGGGCTTGGCCTAGACGTTTGACTGACGGTCCAGCAGTCCCATAGAAACACACAGATGCTTATATTAATTGTACTCTGCTTGCTGATTGACCTGGGGCCAAGGCATATAATTTGCTAACTGCACCATCTTAATTCAACCCATGTTTCTTATCTTGTTCAGTCATGCAGCTCAGTACCTTTTCTTAGCAGCATTTCAACTTCTTTCTTCTGTACCTCCTGGGATCTCTGTGGTGTCTCTGCTCTGCTGTGAGATGTTCCCAGAGTTTTCTTAATCTGGTAGCCCCACCCACACTTTCTGTCTGCCTCTAGCCAATCAGCTATTTATTAAACCAGTAGGAGGGACAAATATTTACAACATTCCATAATCCCACTACATAGAAGTACCTACTTGAATCTGATTCTGAAGAAATGTGAAGTTGGTTTGGGCAGTGTCATCATAAAATTTGTTTGTGACATTAAACTTGAGGCATTGGCCTTCTGTGTTTACATATACAGTGTACAGTGGAGCAAGATGCTTATCTTATGAGACTGATGTGGGCTGAAAATAAAAAGATGCCAAGCGATGGTATAAGCAATAGCCATTTCTGGGCCCATCGGACATTTTTCTCTACTCCACGGGCAGGAGATGGAGGGAATCACTTACTATGTCTAATATTTCTTCATATTGGAGCTAAGGTTATTGGGAAAGCAAAGTAACTCAGAGTCTGGGGCCAACTCTTCACAGTATGGAGAGGAACATCAGCTGGTGAACCTGAAAAACTTCATAGATACCCACCCACAGTCCACTCTAGACCCACATTTCTATAAGAAAGTATCTGATTGTCTCAGCTTTCTTTCCCTTTGCTCTGAATTGAATGTTTGTGCTCTCCCAAATTCTTAAATAGAAACCTACTCCTCAATACAATGTTTTTGGGAAAGGAGGCCTTTGAGAGGTGATTAGAACATGTTTATAGATGTCCCATGAATGGGCTTAGCTCCTTTCTAGAAGATTATCTATGAATCAGAAATCAGACTCTCAAAACTAAGTCTCCCAGCATTATGATCTCATATTTCACACTTCCAGATTTGACAGATCTAATTTTTTTGTTACTAATAATCCAATATTTTCTTTCCCAAACTAATTGTATAAGGCCTAGAAATAGTTGGAGTTAGAGAGAAAGAGGCTTATGAAACTCCTATATTGGAGTAATTATATTATTACTGTGGAGACATTGGGGCTGTAGAGCCAATGACAGAAAGCAAACACAATCTCACGCCACAGACAGGCAATGTAGTGTGACAAAGTCTTGCAAATGGTAGGAGCTCACTATTTCCCTGCATGCCTATGAACTCCATGACCTTCTGCAGCATCCCATTGAGAGAGGAGATTGTAAGAAAGAGTCCTGCCCTCTAGGATCTTGCAGTCTAGATGAGTAAGAGGACAGTAAATAATTAAGGTCTTGGTTTTATGATACTGATATCAGGTGCAAAATGGCAAAGTGGAACACCTCAAGGCTAGAGAAAAAGAGAATTCTAAGAGACAAATAGAAACGTTGTATGAAAAATAATTTGGAAAAAATTGATCTTGAGGCTAGACTCAAAAGTGATTTTCTATTCCATTTCCTGAGCTGTCTCAAACCCATAACAAAAATAGACTTATTTATAATGCCATTGATTGCCTGGTGTATAGTGCTAAGAATATAAAATGGAAGGAGAGTATATTCCATTTTGACAAATGCAGACATAATAAGGAAAATTCACTCATCTCTCCTCCACTGCTCTCTCTGGATTTTTTTTCTGTTCTGTCTGACTCCCTACCTTGACAAACAATTTAGTTTTATCCTCACGAATGAAGCAATTTGTGTGACTTGAGTCTGGCTTTGTTTGTGTATTACTGGAAAATGTCCTTTGCCTCCACTGTCAATTATCTTCAACAACATGGTGAAGATTCATTTGAAAATAAATTTAAGGGAAAAAATGTATCAGAGAGGAAGAATTCCATATAGAACTAAAAGTTAGAGTTATGGGATAAATTAACGTCCTCAGTAATCTAGTTCAGGCTCTTTGCACATTTATAATATAAAATCAAACCATCTCTTACTTGGATGAAAGGGTTGCACCTGGTTACATACCAGCATTCAGGTCTTGCTAGGGCTTTGCCTTTCAACTCCTTTTTTATGTTCTTCCTCATACTGGCATTTCAATCCTACGGTATCCACATTTCCTGCAGAGAATGGCAAGTTTTTTGTTTGAACAAGTGAGTCTTCAATGTAGCAAGTGAAAAAAAAAGGCATGGGCATAGCACCTTCAAAAGATATTGCTGTTCTGTAGCTTTAAAGTCTGGGGAACTAAAAGTACCTTGTTGGTGTTTCTCTCTCTCTCTCTCTCTCTCTCTCTCTCTCTCTCTCTCTCTCTCTCTCTCTCTCTCTCTCTCTCTCTGTGTGTGTGTGTGTGTGTGTGTGTGTGTGTGTGTGTGTTTGTGTGTAGGGTGTGCAATCACACTCTTGACATATGGATGCTTATCCAAAGGTCCTATTTAAAGAGTTATCTTGTCCAGGAAGAAAGATTCTGATCTTATTTTTCCCAGTGAAAAATCAAAGATTTCCATGCACTATCCTAGGCATTTTGTGCTCTAATGCTCACTAAGCCTTCAAATTAACTCAACTGAAGTACAGAAGACAACTGCCACCATTTCATAGATGAGAAAACTAAGGCATGTTGGAACAATCTGGAGACAATGTGTAAATATGATGAATTAAATATAGAGCTCAAACTCTTCATTTTCTTCTTCATTTTGGATGGAGACATTTGGGAGGGTACTCTAAATGCCTATATTGAGGGAATTATCTTGAAAAGGATAGTATAACACATGATTACAAACAATAATAAGTGATTTTATCCCCTGGTAACGCCACAATGGGAAATCATTTCAAGGGAATGTATAATATACTCCTTCTTAAATAAAAAGATGAATAAGACTGATAGGTTACACATATGGCAGCACTGAAGAATAAAGGTCAATCTCCCCTGGAGTCAACAGGTAAAGATCTGGATATCTAGGGCCACACCATCAAAGACCAATCACATAGCCTGGAGCTCCATGGAACCTTAGAGCATCAGCCAGAGGAGGAGAAAAAATGAGGATGTAGTTAAAACTCACAAGCACATTTTGCAGATTGCAACTCAATACTCATATATATATATATATATATATATATATATATATATATATGCATATCTAACAATGTGTTTATGGAATAATCTCTACATTTCATGTGTGTGATAGATTCTGACAATGCTATTTTTACCTCTCCTAAAATAAATTAATTTTCAGGCACGCTAATGAAGCACAATTCATAGTTTCTGAAGAACACAAAGCTGCTTTGGAGAACATCTTCACCTCCTATGACATGCCCATGAAAATTCCGATCCCTGCTACCTTAGAGTCATCTTGAAAAGTGACTATGTCATTTAAGAAATTTGAGCTTACGAATTGTTGCTAGTTGTTTTTTACTCTTTTCTCTGGGGGGGGCAACCAACCAGCTCCCAAATAAATCTCACTTAGAGGCTTATTATTACTTATGAATGCCAGGCCTTAGCTTGGCTTGTTTCTAATCGGCTATTCTTAATTTAAGTTATTCTATCTACCTTTTACTCTGGGCTCTTTCCTTTTGTTACTTGTTTAATCTTATTTTCTTTCTCACTCCATGGCTGGCTGTGTGGCTGCCCCCTGGAGTCCTCCCTTCTTGTTCTCTTCTTCCTTCTCCTCTCAGATTTCTCCTTCTGTTTATTTTTTCTGCCTGCCAGTCCCGCCTGTCTTTTCTCCTGCCTCGCTATTGACCACCAGCTCTTTATTAGACCATCAGGTGTTTTAGACAGGCAAAGTAACACAGCCTCACAGAGTTAAACAAATGCAAAATAAAAGAATGCAACACATCTTCGCATCATTAAACAAATGTTCCACAGTATAAACAAATATAACCCATCTTAAAATAGTGTTCTACAAGAGCAATAAAATAAGAGCAGAATTCATTACAAAATTTTATCATCTGAATCCCACTATCTACAGGATCCAGCACCTAAGTTCCAAGTTGGTATACAATTTAATTGTTGTGACTTGTCCTTTAAATGGTTGTGTTTCATTGCAGCTGAGGGAACTGAAAGAAGATGTGGGCCTGAGTTGTTTACAGTTAATCTGTCAGGTTTTACCTAGTGCATTGAACCATCTATCCCATTTGGAGTCCGGTTGTTTGTAGCAAAGATGATGCTGGGGACTATGTCATTTGTTTTCATGTCCCTTGAGATTTCATTTCAGCTTGTCACATAAGTCTTGTTTTCTGCAATAAGAGCTTTATAGTTGTCCTAGATGGCAACACTGACAAATTGTCCCTGAAACTGAATCTTTATGAAGTTCTCTATTCTATCCTCAGATGGCAAAATGCTATAGACCAAAATATCATCACCCTCTTGTCCATAATTAAAGCTGCCAAGGAAGGGAGTTTTTATTCTGGGGAATTTGTGTTTAAGGTCTAAAACTCATTTCCCATCTTTTTGCCAAATACCAACCACAAACTCACTGTGGGCCACTCATATATGGAGACATATCTGCTGCAAACCCCAGGGTGGGCATATTGTCACATGTGCAAAGTCATGATTGTATTAAGAAGGAAAGGGCTGTGACTGCCCTTCTGCAGCTGCTATGCAGTGGCTGCTGCATTGGATCACGCTCACCTTGCCAGCCATGCATCTCTTTGTCTGCCTTTAAGTTTGACCTCAGTCAAATTCACTGACCTTTCTTCTTTGGTGGGTTTTTTGGTTTTGGGGTGTTTTTTTTAAACTTTTTCAATGTATCATGATTTTCTGGTCTTAAAGTCTTTATTCTTGCTTCTATTCTTTGCCTAAAACATAAACTCTTTCATGCCTGAAAATCCCTGTATTTCCCTTAAATCTTTTTTTTTTCTTCTTTATTTTGTATTTATCAAAAAAAAAACAGTAAAAAGAATTTAAAATGCAGAAGAGTTAACAATAACTATACAGAGGATAAGAATCATAAGCATGGCTTATCAAGGGTAGAAATA